>CM042378.1:34962238-35009738 GCA_023634145.1 Thymallus thymallus | reverse complement strand
CTGTCGTTCTGCTCCTGAGCAAGGCAGTTAAGCTACTGTTCCCAGGGTGCCGAAGACGTGGATGTCGATTAAGGCTGCCCCCCCGCACCTCTCTGAATCAGAGGGGATGCGTTAAATGAGGAAGACCCATTCAGGGGGGTTGGGTTAAATGAGGAAGACACATTTCAGTTGAATGCATTCAGTTGTACAACTGACTAGAGTCCCCCTTCCCCAATGTAGAATATATGAACGTTTCTGTTCTTACTCCCTCACAATCAACATGTCAATGATCTACCAACAGACATGGTGTTGTGGGGTCAAAGGTGAGAGGTTGGGGGATTCTGTGTTGTGGGGTCAAAGGTGAGACGTTGGGGGATTCTGTGTTGTGGCGTCAAAGCTGAGACGTTGGGGAATTCTGTGTTGTGGGATCAAAGGTGAGACGTTGGGGGATTCTGTGTTGTGGGGTCAAAGGTGAGACGTTGGGGGATTCTGTGTTGTCGGGTCAAAGCTGAGACGTTGGGGGATTCTGTGTTGTGGGGTCAAAGGTGAGACGTTGGGGGATTCTGTGTTGTGGGGTCAAAGGTGAGACGTTGGGGGATTCTGTGTTGTGGGGTCAAAGGTGAGACGTTGGGGGATTCTGTGTTGTGGGGTCAAAGCTGAGATGTTGGAGGATTCTGTGTTGTGGGGTCAAAGCTGAGATGTTGGAGGATTCTGTGTTGTGGGGTAAAAGGTGAGACGTTGGGGGATTCTGTGTTGTGGGGTCAAAGCTGAGACGTTGGGGGATTCTGTTTTGTGGGGTCAAAGGTGAGACGTTGGGGGATTCTGTGTTGTGGGGTCAAAGGTGAGAGGTTGGGGGATTCTGTGTTGTGGGGTCAAAGCTGAGATGTTGGAGGATTCTGTGTTGTGGGGTCAAAGCTGAGATGTTGGAGGATTCTGTGTTGTGGGGTCAAAGCTGAGATGTTGGAGGATTCTGTGTTGTGGGGTCAAAGCTGAGATGTTGGAGGATTCTGTGTGCTATTTTCAATAATCATTGCAACTACTACTTTCTTACAGGACAGTAAGTCATGGTGTTGCAGGACAGTAAGTCCAGGTGTTGCAGGACAGTAAGTCATGGTGTTACAGGACAGTAAGTCATGGTGTTGCAGGACAGTAAGTCCAGGTGTTGCAGGACAGTAAGTCATGGTGTTACAGGACAGTAAGTCATGGTGTTACAGGACAGTAAGTCCAGGTGTTGCAGGACAGTAAGTCATGGTGTTACAGGACAGTAAGTCATGGTGTTGCAGGACAGTAAGTCCAGGTGTTGCAGGACAGTAAGTCATGGTGTTACAGGACAGTAAGTCCAGGTGTTACAGGACAGTAAGTCATGGTGTTGCAGGACAGTAAGTCATGGTGTTACAGGACAGTAAGTCATGGTGTTACAGGACAGTAAGTCCAGGTGTTGCAGGACAGTAAGCCATGGTGTTACAGGACAGTAAGTCATGGTGTTGCAGGACAGTAAGTCATGGTGTTGCAGGACAGTAAGTCATGGTGTTACAGGACAGTAAGTCCAGGTGTTACAGGACAGTAAGTCATGGTGTTACAGGACAGTAAGTCCAGGTGTTACAGGACAGTAAGTCATGGTGTTGCAGGACAGTAAGGCATGGTGTTACAGGACAGTAAGTCATGGTGTTACAGGACAGTAAGTCCAGGTGTTGCAGGACAGTAAGCCATGGTGTTACAGGACAGTAAGTCATGGTGTTGCAGGACAGTAAGTCATGGTGTTACAGGACAGTAAGTCATGGTGTTACAGGACAGTAAGTCCAGGTGTTACAGGACAGTAAGTCATGGTGTTACAGGACATTAAGTCATGGTGTTACAGGACAGTAAGTCATGGTGTTACAGGACAGTAAGTCATGGTGTTACAGGACAGTAAGTCATGGTGTTACAGGACAGTAAGTCCAGGTGTTACAGGACAGTAAGTCCAGGTGTTACAGGACAGTAAGTCATGGTGTTACAGGACAGTAAGTCATGGTGTTACAGGACAGTAAGTCATGGTGTTACAGGACAGTAAGTCATGGTGTTACAGGACAGTAAGTCATGGTGTTACAGGACAGTAAGTCATGGTGTTACAGGACAGTAAGTCATGGTGTTACAGGACAGTAAGTCCAGGTGTTACAGGACAGTAAGTCATGGTGTTACAGGACAGTAAGTCCAGGTGTTACAGGACAGTAAGTCCAGGTGTTACAGGACAGTAAGTCATGGTGTTACAGGACAGTAAGTCATGGTGTTACAGGACAGTAAGTCATGGTGTTACAGGACAGTAAGTCCAGGTGTTACAGGACAGTAAGTCATGGTGTTACAGGACAGTAAGTCATGGTGTTACAGGACAGTAAGTCATGGTGTTACAGGACAGTAAGTCATGGTGTTACAGGACAGTAAGTCCAGGTGTTGCAGGACAGTAAGTCATGGTGTTACAGGACAGTAAGTCATGGTGTTACAGGACAGTAAGTCATGGTGTTACAGGACAGTAAGTCATGGTGTTACAGGACAGTAAGTCATGGTGTTACAGGACAGTAAGTCATGGTGTTACAGGACAGTAAGTCATGGTGTTACAGGACAGTAAGTCATGGTGTTACAGGACAGTAAGTCCAGGTGTTACAGGACAGTAAGTCATGGTGTTACAGGACAGTAAGTCCAGGTGTTACAGGACAGTAAGTCATGGTGTTACAGGACAGTAAGTCATGGTGTTACAGGACAGTAAGTCATGGTGTTACAGGACAGTAAGTCATGGTGTTACAGGACAGTAAGTCATGGTGTTACAGGACAGTAAGTCATGGTGTTACAGGACAGTAAGTCATGGTGTTACAGGACAGTAAGTCATGGTGTTACAGGACAGTAAGTCATGGTGTTACAGGACAGTAAGTCATGGTGTTACAGGACAGTAAGTCATGGTGTTACAGGACAGTAAGTCCAGGTGTTACAGGACAGTAAGTCATGGTGTTACAGGACAGTAAGTCATGGTGTTACAGGACAGTAAGTCATGGTGTTACAGGACAGTAAGTCATGGTGTTACAGGACAGTAAGTCATGGTGTTACAGGACAGTAAGTCATGGTGTTACAGGACAGTAAGTCATGGTGTTACAGGACAGTAAGTCATGGTGTTACAGGACAGTAAGTCATGGTGTTACAGGACAGTAAGTCATGGTGTTACAGGACAGTAAGTCATGGTGTTACAGGACAGTAAGTCCAGGTGTTACAGGACAGTAAGTCATGGTGTTACAGGACAGTAAGTCATGGTGTTACAGGACAGTAAGTCATGGTGTTACAGGACAGTAAGTCATGGTGTTACAGGACAGTAAGTCATGGTGTTACAGGACAGTAAGTCATGGTGTTACAGGACAGTAAGTCATGGTGTTACAGGACAGTAAGTCATGGTGTTACAGGACAGTAAGTCATGGTGTTACAGGACAGTAAGTCATGGTGTTACAGGACAGTAAGTCATGGTGTTGCAGGACAGTAAGTCATGGTGTTACAGGACAGTAAGTCATGGTGTTACAGGACAGTAAGTCATGGTGTTACAGGACAGTAAGTCATGGTGTTACAGGACAGTAAGTCATGGTGTTGCAGGACAGTAAGTCATGGTGTTACAGGACAGTAAGTCATGGTGTTACAGGACAGTAAGTCATGGTGTTACAGGACAGTAAGTCATGGTGTTACAGGACAGTAAGTCATGGTGTTACAGGACAGTAAGTCATGGTGTTACAGGACAGTAAGTCATGGTGTTACAGGACAGTAAGTCATGGTGTTGCAGGACAGTAAGTCATGGTGTTACAGGACAGTAAGTCATGGTGTTACAGGACAGTAAGTCATGGTGTTACAGGACAGTAAGTCATGGTGTTACAGGACAGTAAGTCATGGTGTTACAGGACAGTAAGTCATGGTGTTACAGGACAGTAAGTCATGGTGTTACAGGACAGTAAGTCATGGTGTTACAGGACAGTAAGTCCAGGTGTTACAGGACAGTAAGTCATGGTGTTACAGGACAGTAAGTCATGGTGTTGCAGGACAGTAAGTCATGGTGTTACAGGACAGTAAGTCATGGTGTTACAGGACAGTAAGTCATGGTGTTACAGGACAGTAAGTCATGGTGTTACAGGACAGTAAGTCATGGTGTTACAGGACAGTAAGTCATGGTGTTACAGGACAGTAAGTCATGGTGTTACAGGACAGTAAGTCATGGTGTTACAGGACAGTAAGTCATGGTGTTACAGGACAGTAAGTCATGGTGTTACAGGACAGTAAGTCCAGGTGTTACAGGACAGTAAGTCATGGTGTTACAGGACAGTAAGTCATGGTGTTGCAGGACAGTAAGTCATGGTGTTACAGGACAGTAAGTCATGGTGTTACAGGACAGTAAGTCATGGTGTTACAGGACAGTAAGTCATGGTGTTACAGGACAGTAAGTCATGGTGTTACAGGACAGTAAGTCATGGTGTTACAGGACAGTAAGTCATGGTGTTACAGGACAGTAAGTCATGGTGTTACAGGACAGTAAGTCATGGTGTTACAGGACAGTAAGTCCAGGTGTTACAGGACAGTAAGTCATGGTGTTACAGGACAGTAAGTCATGGTGTTACAGGACAGTAAGTCATGGTGTTACAGGACAGTAAGTCATGGTGTTACAGGACAGTAAGTCATGGTGTTACAGGACAGTAAGTCCAGGTGTTACAGGACAGTAAGTCATGGTGTTACAGGACAGTAAGTCATGGTGTTGCAGGACAGTAAGTCATGGTGTTACAGGACAGTAAGTCATGGTGTTACAGGACAGTAAGTCATGGTGTTACAGGACAGTAAGTCATGGTGTTACAGGACAGTAAGTCATGGTGTTGCAGGACAGTAAGTCATGGTGTTACAGGACAGTAAGTCATGGTGTTACAGGACAGTAAGTCATGGTGTTACAGGACAGTAAGTCATGGTGTTACAGGACAGTAAGTCATGGTGTTACAGGACAGTAAGTCCAGGTGTTGCAGGACAGTAAGTCATGGTGTTACAGGACAGTAAGTCATGGTGTTACAGGACAGTAAGTCATGGTGTTACAGGACAGTAAGTCATGGTGTTACAGGACAGTAAGTCATGGTGTTGCAGGACAGTAAGTCATGGTGTTACAGGACAGTAAGTCATGGTGTTACAGGACAGTAAGTCATGGTGTTACAGGACAGTAAGTCATGGTGTTACAGGACAGTAAGTCATGGTGTTACAGGACAGTAACCATGGCGTTACAGGACAGTAACCATGGCGTTACAGGACAGTAACCATGGCGTTACAGGACAGTAACCATGGCGTAGACCCAAAATGGCACCCTATTCCTTTCATAGTGCACTACTTTTGGCCAGAGCCCTGGGCCATCTGGAAGTTAACCATGGTCCTATATGCAAAATCAAATACATTTATAAATCTCTACATGTTATTTAACTTCAACAATGGCAGAATAAGTTCCCTACCAGTCTCATTCAGTCAAAAGTTCAGAGCTACGTATGTGACATAATCACAGGACAACAGCCGACTTTTACAGATGTCTTCCATAACAGCTGGCCGTGTGTTAGTGGAAAACGAGGGAGGGAGGGAGGGAGGGAGGGAGGGAGGGAGGGAGGGAGGGAGGGAGAGAGAGAGAGAGAGAGAGAGAGAGAGAGAGAGAGAGAGAGAGAGAGAGAGAGAGAGAGAGAGATAGTTAGATAGATAGAACCAAACCCTAGCTATGACAGAGGAATGGCGGGAGAGAAGCCCAGTTTAATAATAATAATAATAATAATAATATATGCCATTCGGTCTTATTGGCACAGCGAGTGTAGACAGGTTTGCTGCTAACCGACTTTGGCAGAGACATGAGCGAGACCAGCGTCTGCGTCTCAACTACAGTATGTTTACTTGTTTGAATATTAGCAGTACTGGGAGAGGAGAGGAGGGCTAGCATAGCTAGCCTTGAACACCCCATCAGTGACTGAGTCTGACTCCCAGTCCCCTCTTCTGCAATAGTATTGGGGGGGGGGGGGAGCCGGGAGTTGGACAAGAATCCTGTTGAGGCTGTGTGTGTGTGTGGCCATGTGCTGAGTTACAATGGGCAGCCACAGGTTTCATCAGGTCACGCAATGAATGGACATACAGTGACTGATTGATTGGGTGCACAAGACCAGCAAATAATGAACAAATACACCTCAAGAGATAGCAGTCCAAGTCTGTAATACTCAACCCTACAATAAACCTATTCTGCAAACAGTATGTAACTCTCACCTACTCAGTTACATGTGTTATTAACAGGTAATAACATGGGTTAATATCATAATTTAAATTATGAAAAGCATCAGCTTTGATATAAAGGTAAATGTTTCTATATCCTTAGAATGTGTATACTTTGAATCACAACTCAAATCTCATCGGATGTAACGTCCTGTATTGAGAGCTTACCTTCCATCCAGCAGAGCTGTTGCTATCTCCCTTGTCCTTGAAATAAGGCACGCTCTTCACCATCCAGTCATAGATCTGAGACAGGGTTAGCCTCTTGTCCGGGGTGCTCTCGATAGCCTTAGTTATGAGGTCAGCATAGGACATATTGCCCCAGGCGTTACGCCGAGATGAGCTGCTTTTCCTCTGGGCAGCTGCCGCGGCCGCAGCCGCTACTGATGATGTTGATCCGGCCGGGGAGGAGAGCAGCAGCACCTGTTGCTGTTGCTGCGGGAGTTGGGGGCTGTTCCCCGGGTGCTGCTGGTGCTGCTGGGGGGTCTGCTGGTGGTCGTGGATGCAGTTTTCCTGACATTGGAAATCATTGCAGAGGATGGTGGGTTTCTGATCCTCTTCGGGGTAGTCTTCAGTCTCTTCTAATAAACTGAGGTTGGAGATGAAGTCGGAGTTGCTGCTGGGTTCTTGTTTGACAGAAGGGGCGGGAGAGGAGGTGTTGGAGTCGCCGGGGTTGATGAACTCCGGACGCGGCAGGGGCCACGTGCAGGAACGGGGCCGGGAGAGAGGCTCGAAATCCGGGTCGATCTCAACCAGTTGTGGTTGTTGGGCTGCCTCGGCCATAATAGTAGCTAGAATATCGCCAAATGTCACATAGAATTAGTAACGAAAGTTGCTCATACACAGTGGGTGATTTGAAGGCAGCCAGCAAGTAAACAACCGAAAAGGGGGTTGTGGTCGACCACCTGAACAAAAATATCGGTCCGTCCGATAACACTACATTGAAAGTCCCAAATCAAGACAGCAACTAAATCAAAGTCGACGATTAAAAAATGTATATCTTCCGACTGTTGCCGAATAGAATAGAACAGTTAGAATAGAAAAAAAACCAGCTTGGTGAAGTTTATTTTTAACTTGCCCGTCGCAGCTCCGTCTTCTCTCGCCTGTTGAACGTCAGTGCAGAACAACACAGCCGCGCGACTGGAACGGCGGTCGACTCGTCCCGCCCACATTTGAGTGACAACTAATGCGGCCAATGACAGTCAGTTAAAAGCAGAAACAACACTGTTTTGATTCTTATATACCTGGTAAACATATCTTTCTCTGAAAAGATTAAAACGGGAACGCTTTGTGAAACAGTTGGCTAGGAAACTTAATCGGTTTGTTTTGTTGGAGAGAGAGGTAAAGAGAAAGAGACTTCACCTTTTTACTACGTAACCTACTGTGAAAAGGATGAGTTATAAAATGAAGGGGGAGGGTTGTTCTGTCCGTCATGGTGTTATTGTAGATTACATAGCGGGACAGAATGAGAACAGAACACAGATTTGTTCACTTTTAGAAATCATCACAAAAATATACTGAAATTGCTGATGGTCTATCCTATAGCATATATCCTATTCATAAACCCTATATAATATTTATAAAAATGAATATGCTACTTTAATTGCCACAATGAATTTACAAATAGCCGAACAAAAACGTATGAAATAACTTTCTAATAAACCAACGCTAAACAACCCAAAAGGTTTTAGCATCAAGGTGATTGAGCGCCAATAGGGTCAAAAGAGGAGTCTCGTGGGAAATGACTGTAAACCCCAGAACAAGACAGTTAATTATGATATATTATATAATCTTCATGAATCATACGGATCATCTACTACTGAAGTCTATACCTGCTCATTTTTTACAGAAGCCTAGTAGCCAGCAAATCAGTTTCTTCAAATGCTTGTTAGTTATCTAATGGAAGGCAGAGGAACTGATATTAAAACATTACATTTGATCATGATGATGGTAATAGTGAGATGAGAAGGAACAACTGACGTTACATTGAGATGTGTAAGTGTACCATTTTAACCTGGATGATTTAGTTAGGGCTTTGCTATGCAAAGTATTACATTGTCATGGTGAAGGTTCGGTATCGGCCTAGGCCAGTGGATCTGCCCCGAGGCTGCTCCAATCCAACTCTTGACAACAAACACTCATTAGACAACACCGTCAACCCGCGATCAGCGAAAACAGCCCACCCTCTGGGCCGACTCTTTGCCTGTGCTAACATCTTTTGGCCATTTGCAGGTACTGCCACAGTTATGCCAATGTAGGCTTCTTTCCTTTACAAATCAGGTACACATACATTCATATGTTGCATAATAACCTAACGTCTCGCATTTCTTTCACAATCACAAAGGTGGGCGGCAGGTAGCCTAGTGGTTAGAGTGTTGGGACACTAACCGGATGGTCGCTGGTTCCAATACCCGAGGCGACAAGGTGAAAAATCTGTCGATGTGTCTTTGAGCAAGGCACTTGCTAACATCTTTTGGCCATTTGCAGGTACTGCCACAGTTGTGCCAATGTAGGCTTCTTTCCTTTACAAATCAGGTACACATACATTCATATGTATGTGTACCTGTCGATGTGTCTTTGAGCAAGGCACTTCACCCACATTCGCTCCAGGAAGGGGTATCCTTATTGTTGCCGTCATTGTAAATAAGAATTTGTTCTTAACTGACTTGCCTAGTTAAATAAAGGTTGAACGCCCAAGCCAGTGCGACAGCGCTCCAAAGCAGGTGAAGACTTGTTGGTGACATAAGTAAATCAGGAAGAAGACATCAAGGAACACTAACTGATTGACGCGATTGTCTGATGGAATTCAGCATGAGTAGATTTGGCATCTGGATGTGGCTTGAACTTCAGTCAACCATCATATCCAACTCTCATGTCGAGTGACATATTTCTGGATTTTCCCGGCAATGCATGTAATTGTAGGCACGAAATGCTGTAAATCTCATGATGCAATAGGTGACGGTATGTGACAAATGGTCTTCCGTTTTAATCTGGGTATAGACAGTCTACTGTAACTACAACAACGCTACACCGAAGTAGAAACAGACTGGCACGGCTACTTCTCTTGCTATTGGTAAACCTTCAAACATAATATTCAGTCTATGAATAAAATATATGGCTGTGTTATGGACAGGGTTTGGTAAATTACTTTCTAAATGCAATCTGTTATAGTTACCTTACAAAAAATGGTTAATGAGTTACGTAACTTTTGGCTTGCCCAAACTCAGTAACGTAATCTGATTATTTTCAGTTACTTTTGGATAAATTTCCGTTGAAGAGCCGTAAAAGAAGACAACATTTTGTGCGTTATCAAAGTGATCTCTGACTTATGGTCAAGACATAATGACAACATTTTAATGGAAATGATAGATGATAGTTACATACTGTAACTGTGATACATGCTGACTGTTATGTAGGCTTTTAGTTTTTGATAGAACGCACAGAGACAGTAGAATGGTGTTGCTAAATCAACCCCTTTGTCCGCCTAACATATTATTTGTATCAGTTTATGAACTTCTGTGACAGTCTGTGAATGTTTACTGTGGGTGGTGTGTTCTGTAACCAGTGGTGAAGGTTTAACATCATCATCATCATCATGGCGTCACATCCAGTGGTCCAGGCGATCATAGACCTCTCAGCTGGAGCGATAGGTAGGTCTACATCTAGGTTTCCTCCCAAATGGCACCCTATTCCCTCGAATGCACTACTTTTAACCAGGGCCCATAGGACTCTTGTGAAAAGTAGTGTCCTATGTAGGGAATAGGTTGCCATTTGGGATGCAGATTTAGTCCGCAGTACTTTTATTCCCTGTTCCATATAAAACCCCATAATATTATTATTATTATTATTATAACTCCCCTAACAATGTGTGGCATGCTGGCAACAATAAGGATACCTCCCCTAACAATGTGTGGCATGCTGGTAACAATAAGGATACCTCCCCTAACAATGTGTGGCATGCTGGTAACAATAAGGATACCTCCCCTAACAATGTGTGGCATGCTGGCAACAATAAGGATACCTCCCCTAACAATGTGTGGCATGCTGGCAACAATAAGGATACCTCCCCTAACAATGTGTGGCATGCTGGCAACAATAAGGATACCTCCCCTAACAATGTGTGGCATGCTGGCAACAATAAGGATACCTCCCCTAACAATGTGTGGCATGCTGGCAACAATAAGGATACCTCCCCTAACAATGTGTGGCATGCTGGCAACAATAAGGATACCCCTTCCTAACAATGTGTGGCATGCTGGCAGCAATAAGGATACCCCTTCCTAACAATGTGTGGCATGCTGGCCACTCCATCTCCTCCTCCCCTCCTCCTCTGTCTCCTCTCCATCTCCCTCCTCCCCTCCCCCTCTGTCTCCTCTCCATCTCCCTCCTCCCCTCATCCTCTGTCTCTCTCCATCTCAGTTTCTAACCCTCTCCATCTCCCTCCTCTGTCGCCTCTAGGTGGGACAGCCTGTGTCTTCAGTGGCCAGCCGTTTGACACAGCCAAGGTGAAAATGCAGACCTTCCCTTCCATGTACCGAGGCTTCCTTCACTGCTTCATGTCCACCTACAGGTAAAAACTGGTATTTACAGTGGTCTTTTTTCTGAATCCTGTGTATTTACAGTGGTATTATTCCTGAATCCTGTGTATTTACAGTGGTATTATTCCTGAATCCTGTGTGTTTACAGTGGTATTATTCCTGAATCCTGTGTATTTACAGTGGTATTATTCCTGAATCCTGTGTGTTTACAGTGGTATTATTCCTGAATCCTGTGTATTTACAGTGGTATTATTCCTAAATCCTGTGTATTTACAGTGGTATTATTCCTGAATCCTGTGTATTTACAGTGGTATTATTCCTGAATCCTGTGTATTTACAGTGGCATTATTCCAGAATCCTGTGTGTTTACAGTGGTATTATTCCTGAATCCTGTGTGTTTACAGTGGTATTATTCCTGAATCCTGTGTATTTACAGTGGTATTATTCCTGAATCCTGTGTATTTACAGTGGTATTATTCCTGAATCCTGTGTATTTACAGTGGTATTATTCCTGAATCCTGTGTATTTACAGTGGTATTATTCCTGAATCCTGTGTGTTTACAGTGGTATTATTCCTGAATCCTGTGTGTTTACAGTGGCATTATTCCAGAATCCTGTGTGTTTACAGTGGTATTATTCCTGAATCCTGTGTTTTTACAGTGGTATTATTCCAGAATCCTGTGTATTTACAGTGGTATTATTCCAGAATCCTGTGTATTTACAGTGGTATTATTCCTGAATCCTGTGTTTTTACAGTGGTATTATTCCTGAATCCTGTGTGTTTACAGTGGTATTATTCCTGAATCCGGTGCATTTACCCTTTATATAAATGTATACAGTACATACACTACATTAACAAAAGTATGTGAACACCTGCTCATCCAACATCTCATTCCAAAATAATAGGCATTAATAGGCCTTCACTCTTCTGGGAACGCTGTCCACTAGATGTTGGAACGATGCTGCAGGGACTTGCTCCCATTCAGCCACAAGACTTGCTTCCATTCAGCCACAGTCAGGTCGAGCACTGATGTTGGGAAATTAGGC
This sequence comes from Thymallus thymallus, assembly GCA_023634145.1. Taxonomy (NCBI): domain Eukaryota; kingdom Metazoa; phylum Chordata; class Actinopteri; order Salmoniformes; family Salmonidae; genus Thymallus; species Thymallus thymallus. The sequence continues at coordinate 34,997,904 of CM042378.1, read as the reverse complement.
CTGGCTCGCAGTCTGTGTTCCAATTCATCCCAAAGGTGTTTGATGGGGTTGCGGTCAGGGCTTTGTGCAGGCCAATCGTGTTTCCACAAACCATTTCTGTACGGACCTTGCTTTGTGCTGGCGGCATTATCATGCTGAAACAGGAAAAGGCCTTCCCCAAACTGTTACCACAAAGTTTGAAGCACAAAATCATCTAGAATGTCATTGTATGCTGTAGCGTTAAGATTTCCCTTCACTAGAACTAAGGGGCCCGAACCATGAAAACAGCACCAGACCATTATTCCTCCTCCACCAAACTTCACAGTTGGCTCTATGCATTGGGGCAGGTAGTGTTCTCCTGGCATCCGCCAAACCCAGATTCGTCTGTCAGACTGCCAGATGTTGACCAATGGCGGCGAGCTTTACACCACTCCAATCGATGCTTGGAATTGCGCATGGTGATCTCAGGGTTGTGTGTGGCTGCGCGGCCATGGAAACCCATTTCATTAAGCTCCTGAAGAACAGTTGTTGTGCTGACGTTACGTCTAGAGGCAGTTTGTAAATCGGTAGTGAGTGTTCCAACCGAGGACAGATCATTTTTTTATACACTACGCTCTTCAGCACTCGCTGGTCCCGTTCTGTGAGTTTGTGTGGCTTACCACTTCGAGCCGTTGTTGTTTCTTGACATTTCCACTTCATAATAACCCCACTTAGTTGACCGGGGCAGCTCTAGCAGGACAGAGATTTGACAAACTGACTTGAAAGGTGGCATCCTATAACGTGCCACGTTTAAAATCACTGAGCCCTTCAGTAAGGCCATTCTACTGCCAATGCTTGTCTAAGGAGATTGCATGGATGTGTGCTTCATTTTATACACCTGTCAGCAAGGTGTGGCTGAAATAGCTGAATGTACTGATTTGAAGGGCTGTCCACATACTGCTGTATATACTGTACCTATAGTGTGTATTGATGGAGGCTACACCAAAACAATCTGGTTGAAGTAAATTAATTGTTCCATTGAAGCATTTTTCCTAGTTTTCCAACTTCCGTTATCCTCCAAGAGTTTCTGAATCTGAGTACCTGTTTCCTGTCAATATTACCTGGTGGGTCTGTAGACAGGTGGGTCTGAGAGGGCTGTACCAGGGAGCCACCCCAGCCCTCATAGCCAACATCGCAGAGAACGCTGTCCTCTTCATGAGCTATGGTTTCTGTCAGGACGTGTTGCGCCGAATCACCGGGATGGACCGAGCCGTAGAACTCAGGTTAGACTGCCATATAGGACCACCAAGACAATCCTTTGCATGTTAGGCTCTTTCTACAGGCTCTTTCTACAGGCTCTTTATACAGGCTCTTATAGAGTGGGTATTGTGTGTAATACTAGATCTCACATGATTGTAATTCTGTCCAAGCAGATCATTGTATATGCAATGATCCCACAAGTCTATCACATGACAGGGCCTTTAAATATCATTAACCAGTCTTAGGATTTTGTGTTCTGTGCCAATATACTGTAAAATATGTTCCCTCTGCTATGGTTCTCCTCCTTCATTCCTCCCTCTGGTCCCTGGTCTTCTCCTTAGTGACCTCCAGAAGGCGTGGTCAGGCTCCCTAGCCTCCATCTTCTCCTCCCTGGCTCTCTGTCCCACGGAGCTGGTCAAGTGTCGTCTGCAGGCCATGCATGAGATGGAGGCCTCCGGCAAGATACCCTCAGGGCAGAAGAGGTAAGATAAGATAAGATGGGAATGCCATGCTTCTACATCTGCATTGTAACACCGTGCTTCTACATCTGCATTGTAACACCGTGTTTCTACATCTGCATTGCTTGCTGTTTGGGGTTTTAGGCTGGGTTTCTGTATAAGCACTTTGTGAAATCTGGATACCTGCAGGGCAGAAGAGATCAGTGGGATTCATACGTCCAATCTCTGTGTTGTGTTTTCCTGGGTCTGTCCAGTTCGGTGTGGTCCGTGGTTCGGACTGTGTTGAGGAATGACGGTCCTCTTGGGTTCTACCAGGGTTTGACTACAACCATCGTCAGGGAGGTGCCCGGGTATTTCTGCTTCTTCGGAGCCTATGAGTTCTGTCGCACAACATTCGCTCAGCATCTGAGCACAGAAAAGGATGGCATAGGTATGATGGTGAAATCTATGTATTCATTAACATAGGTATGATGGTGAAATCTATGTGTTCATTAACATAGGTATGATGGTGAAATCTATGTGTTCATTAACATAGGTATGATGGTGAAATCTATGTGTTCATGAATTGTTTTCTTGCTATGTTTTGCAATGCAACTATTTGAGTCACTGTGCTCCAAATGGCACCTCCTCTCCTCTGCTCCCATCTCCTCCTCTGCCCACCCCCCCTTCCCCTCCTCCCCTCTGCCCCTCCCCCACCCCCTCCTCCCCTCCTCTCTAGGCGTTGTCCCTCTGATGTTCAGTGGTGGGTTTGGGGGAGCGTGCCTGTGGCTGGTGATCTATCCCATAGACTGTGTGAAGTCCAGGATCCAGGTCCACTCCCTAGCAGGCAGACAGCAAGGCTTCATCCAGACCTTTATGGGGATCATACACACTGAAGGTGAGAGAACAAAGTGATACAATAGATACTGCATTATATATTAATTTTAGTACTACTATATTGGTAATAGTTGAAGGAAGAACTATGTGAATGATTGTATACAGGACACAGTGAGCAGGAGTGTCTCTTCCAGTTCACTACAGTGGTGGAAAAAGTACCCAGTTGTCATACTTGAGTAAAAGTAAAGATACCTTAAATAGAAAATGACTGAAAGTCACCCAGTAAAATACTACTTGAGTAAAAGTCTAAATGTATTTGGTTTTAAATATACTGAAGTATCAAAAGTAAAAGTATAAATCATTTCAAATTCCTTATATTAAGTAAACCAGACGGCACAATTTTCTTGTTTTTTTAAATGTACATAGAGCCAGGGGAACACTCCAACACTCAGACATCATTTACAGAGAGCCAGGGGAACACTCCAACACTCAGACATCATTTACAGAGAGCCAGGGGAACACTCCAACACTCAGACACCATTTACAGAGAGCCAGGGGAACACTCCAACACTCAGACATCATTTACAGAGAGCCAGGGGAACACTCCAACACTCAGACACCATTTACAGAGAGCCAGGGGAACACTCCAACACTCAGACATCATTTACAGAGAGCCAGGGGGACCCTCCAACACTCAGACATCATTTACAGAGAGCCAGGGGAACACTCCAACACTCAGACATCATTTACAGAGCCAGGGGAACACTCCAACACTCAGACATCATTTACAGAGAGCCAGGGGAACACTCCAACACTCAGACATCATTTACAGAGAGCCAGGAGAACACTCCAACACTCAGACATCATTTACAGAGAGCCAGGAGAACACTCCAACACTCAGACATCATTTACAGAGAGCCAGGAGAACACTCCAACACTCAGACATCATTTACAGAGAGCCAGGAGAACACTCCAACACTCAGACACCTTTACAAACGAAGCATGTGGGTTTGAGTCCACCAGATCAGAGGCAGTAGGAATGACCAGGGATGTTCTCTTGAAAATTGCGTAAATTCAGATGCAGATCATTTTTCTGTCCTGTACTTTTGGGTGTCAGGGGAAAATGTATGGAGTAAAAAGTACATTATTTTCTTTAGGAATGTAGTGAAGTAAAAGTAAAAGTTGAAAAAAACATAAATAGTAAAGTACCGATACCCCAAAAAACAACTTGTACTTTACACCACTGGTTCACTGTGATATAAGATGGTACCTCAGTGAAATAAAGTATTATACACAGAACTTGTCTGTTCTTCCTATAGGAGTGGCTCCTCTCTACTCAGGCCTCACCCCCACCATGATCAGAACCTTCCCTGCCAACGGAGCTCTCTTCTTGGCCTATGAGCTCAGTCGTAAGGCGATGATGCAGAAGTTTGGAGACCTCTGATTGGCTGATCCCTCTCCTCACAACGGACACTTCCTGTTTCCTCAAACACAGCCGCCTCCACCAATGCCTGCACTTAGTTGGCATCCCAAATGGCACCCATTTGCACCCTATTTTTAAACATGATTTTAAAGTCTGAATGTGATTTCTTTGTATAAGTATGCTTTTTGTTGTTGTTCTAACTATGGAATATGCAAGGATAATGCCTACATTTGTTGAGCAGGTCACAGTTATTTGGGAATGTAGAGTGTGTGGCGTTCTTTTATGCAACTGTAAAAAATAAAAATAAAAGTTGCACACTATATTGAATGGCTAACCTTAACCTACTTTCTTTCTTTTTATACAGTTTATGCTTTAAGCTTATGCTTCTTACAGTTCTTCTACTGTATGTAATAGGACACACTGTTCATTCAAAGACGTTTTTAACAGTCAAACTGGTGCTGAACATGTTGAGAGGCACATCACCATGGTTTTATATTACTGTAAGCACCAGTTTGACTCTGGTAAGCACAAACAATTACTCCTGTAAGACACTATTCTTTATAACAATAAACATTGACTAATAACTGCTGATTTTCCATTCCCCTCTCTTTCTCCCTCTCTCTCCCCCTCCTATAGCTCCCTCCCTCTCTTTCTCTCTCTCTCTCCCCCTCCTATAGCTCCCTCCCTTTCTCCCTCTGCTTCCCTCCCCTCCCTCCCTCCCTGGTGATGACACTGTGGCAGCCTCTCTACCTCTCCTGGGACCTATAGGCTACACAATCTAAAGATTGACTATAGATGTTCAGAGTTAGGCAGTACAATTCCAGTCAAACGAGGCTGTGTCAGGTGATCAGATCATCTTGTGTTTGGATCAAGTTCCCCCACTAGGATGGTGTCAGATACCACCTATTGTTTATTCATGAGCGTACACTCATCGCAGGACTTACATTCACGATAGCACCAAAACTATATGATATAAAGATAATACAATACAATAAACACGCTTTACTAGCTAAGTACAACGTACAGTAGATCTTAATTGTGTTGTTAATGAGCCTCTCCTGTCTTCCACACTGTCAGGAGACTGGAGCATCAACAGAGCAGTCTCTCTCAGACAGAAACAGACCATTAAGGAAGAGGATAGGCCACACCCTAGTGGGAGAGAGGACACAGGTAAATATCCCCACCTGCCTACCTTCCCTCAAACACACACACACACACACACAGACAGACACAGACCGACAGACCGACAGACAGACCGACCGACCGACAGACAGACCGGCAGACAGACAGGCAGACAGACACAGACAAGCTGGTTTTCCAAGGTTTTGCAGCCTAGTCCATCTCTTTGACTTGTATAAATCAGTCTTTGACCTGCAGCAGATGCAGGCAGTGGAGTGTTGATCCTAACAGATAGATGGTTTATCTCAGGGAAAGAGTGCAGCAACTCCATCAAACGAGTTACGGTCCTGTCTAGTAGTGAAGGAGACTGGGGAAACACCTGTGGTGCTAGACTATTTGCACTAATCTAACAGTACAGCAATTTACAAACATATTTTGAATGTCAGTAAACTTCAGTTAATATCGAAGCTGTCCGTTTCATTACGTTATATTCATGTAATAAAAATTAAAATGGTCAAATAAATGGTAATCTGCATGAGAAATAAAATTTGTTATAGCGATCATCTCTAGTGATCACAATAAGCAGACTCCACTGTATCATAAATTGTACCTTTTACAATATTTTCTCACACTTTATGTGCAGAAATAACAACTTAGCTGGCTGGCTACAACAACCGAGACAAAAGGTTTCCATTAGAAACCCATTTAAAATTAACCATTGGAGTAACTATTTATGCCATCCTAAAAATAAGGTCAAGCAAAGTAAATTGACCACTAAAACAACACAACACATAACCCTACATGTTTCTATAATATCTTCTAGCTAGCTAGTCCCTATTTACATTTAGCTTTACATTGTATCTACATACTGGGTCATTTAGATAACTAGCTACGTTGGCTACCTATTGCTAGCTAGCTGAAGTTAACTAGCTAACTAGCCTAACTAGCCTAACTAACCTCAATGTGCTTGCGAAGGTTGGAGGATGAATGTTTGAAAGCGTTTTTGTTGAGGCAAAGACAACATTTCATGATGATATTATTGCCTCTTTTACATTTGAAACTTCAAAATGTCCTGTAATTGTGGCCAAGGGTTGTCAGGACTCGCCACATCTTCATCCTCTACTGGGCTGTTGATGTTCTGATGATGAGGAGAGTAGTGGGGAGAATGGGTTACATTTGTCAAACTATATGATGAGCGCGAATGAGTACGAATTGACTTACAAAAATACCTGAAGATAACCTTTGTAGCGATTTTTTTACCGTTACAAACTAAATGTAGCTGAGTAAAGAGTACTTTACTTGCTGAAAAAAATACTTGAGTAAAATTACAGCCCACAGAAAGTAACGTGGAGACTCTTTTATTAATTTGCGTTACTTGTAACGCGTTACTCCCCACCCCTGGTTACCACCCACCCCTGGTTACTACCCACCCCTGGTTACTACCCACCCCTGGTTACCACCCACCCCTGGTTACTACCCACCCCTGTATATATGTGGAATAAAGCAAACACTATATTTACAAATGCTTATTTCATTCATTGTATTTTAATACTTCAATCCAAAGTACCACATATACAGACATTAGTGTCTCATAACTAACCACAATGTTTAACTTTACTATCCAAGCTACGGTGGCAGTTTGGAACAAAATGAAACCAACTTCTTTACAAAAACAAACAAGGCAAAGACACAGTTATTAAAGAGACATGCTTAATATAAACAACATGGCAGAACCTGTGCTGAACAAGAATTCCATACAATCTTTACAACAAAATTATCATAACGTAAACAATAGCAATAACCAAGGTATTAACATCCATGTGATGATACACCAACCCCCCTTAGATATGGATCTACTGGGAACCCAACCTTCTGTTCTAGAATGGAAGGAACATTAAATAGTTCTAGAGTACATGGTCATTATGGTCATGTCCACAGGACATAGAACAATCAATGCACTTCCAGACCTGACAGAACATTACGTTTCAGATAAATGTCCCTATGTAACCAACCAGTTACTATTGGTCTTTAGCCTGACGGTCTAACCTCATTTTAAATACCTTTTCCCTATGTAACCAACCATTTACTAAGCTATCAGCCTTTAGCATGAAGGGCTAACCTCATTTTAAATACCTTTTCCCTATGTAACCAACCATTCACTAAGCTATCAGCCTTTAGCATGAAGGGCTAACCTCATTTTAAATACCTTTTCCCTATGTAACCAACCATTTACTAAGCTATCAGCCTTTAGCATGAAGGGCTAACCTCATTTTAAATACCTTTTCCCTATGTAACCAACCATTCACTAAGCTATCAGCCTTTAGCATGAAGGGCTAACCTCATTTTAAATACCTTTTCCCTATGTAACCAACCATTTACTAAGCTATCAGCCTTTAGCATGAAGGGCTAACCTCATTTTAAATACCTTTTCCCTATGTAACCAACCATTTACTAAGCTATCAGCCTTTAGCATGAAGGGCTAACCTCATTTTAAATACATTTTCCCTATGTAACCAACCATTCACTAAGCTATCAGCCTTTAGCATGAAGGGCTAACCTCATTTTAAATACCTTTTCCCTATGTAACCAACCATTCACTAAGCTATCAGCCTTTAGCATGAAGGGCTAACCTCATTTTAAATACCTTTTCCCTATGTAACCAACCATTTACTAAGCTATCAGCCTTTAGCATGAAGGGCTAACCTGGAGGCATCATCTCCTCTGCAGCGATGCAGGCAATCTACTGTAGTTCTGCTATATCTACTGTATATCTATTCTTATATATCTATATCTATTATTCTATATCTATGTAGATATCATCATCCAGATATGTGTGTTACTCTGCTTCAAATGCTTACATTAATACAGTGTAAATAGGACATTCTATACAAGGAAAAGTGGTGGGTTTCTACACCACATCATCCAACTGTGAATCAACTAATATGATTTGATTTTACGTTGCTAAGTGTTGTTAAACAAATTCTTAAAAAAAAAAAAAAATACTATATGATACTTTACATCCGCTGGATATTTTACACCGTGGTTTAAACATGTCACAATAAACCCACAAAAAACAACAACAAATGGAAAAATCGTGAATAAATGTCAAATAAATGTTTAAATGAATAAATGGCAGTCTGTTATGAGTCATGAATTCCTTCAAGACCTGAGATTGATCTCTGATTTGAGACAAGAGGTATAACAGTTCAATAAAATGAATACAATGGTTCATGTTATGAAACTACAAAGATACAGTCAAATGGAGAAAAAGAGGTTGAAAGTCACAATGGATTTTCCACAGCTGCCTAGATGTCACTTGTGGATCTCAAAACCTACGTTTGACTCACACAAAGACGCAAGGCTATTTTCCGAGTTGATCGCAAAGAGATGCAATGATAAGTACACTTGGACAAAGAGTAACAACAAGAGTAGATACACCATGGTCACAATGTGTAAATAAATAAAAAACTACCTGGTACTAGAACATTCTTCTAGAACGTTCTCTTCAGATCAGTAACTGTATCCTGTGAGGTTTGCCTCATTGGCTGAGTTTACACAGGAAGCCCAATTCTGATATTCTTTGCACTAATTGGTCTTTTGACCAATCAGATCAGCTCTTTTGTTAATAATCGTGCAAAAGATCAGAATGGGCTGCCTGTGTAAACACAGCCACTGCTGGATCACAAACCTAATTAATACATATGTAATAAATGCAGGCATCCTCAGTGCTAAGGACTGAGGCTGCAGGAAATCAACTATAATACTAATGTAACCTGTGCACCAATGGGTATCAACTCCTTATCCTTTTCAAGGTGATTCTTAACATTCCAATACCATTCAGAGAGTACTAGCCTACATGTTCAATGTACTTCAAGGGGAAATGTAGATTATGCCACACGGTTTTCCTAAGAACTCATAAACCCATCATGCTTGATGACGTATGGAGTGAGAACACGACACATGGCTTTTCCTTTAAGGGACCTGAACTCAAGTACAGTGTGCGTCCAAAATGGCACCCTTTATAGTGCACTACTTTTGGATGCATCCACAGTGTCTCTATGTTCTATATATCTACAACACTTCAAAAAGAGGTAACCAGAGGTGTGCTTCTTTGACAACAGTCAGTCAAACCTTTGGCTAGACACAATCCACTTAAATTCATTGTCCTACTCACAAACTGTATGTCCTCTGGGTGGGTGGGAGTCCCTAACAACGGGGATAAGACACAGCTGGGTGGGAGTCCCTAACAACGGGGATAACCCACAACCAGGTAATAGGGAACAAAACTGGAAGACTTAGCTACAGTAGCATGCTTTACATCAACCATGCTTTACATCAACCATGCTTTACATCAACCATGCTTTACATCAACCATGCTTTACATCAACCATGCTTTACATCATCATTCTCTGGGTTGTTGTAAAGCCTCTCTGTAAAGCAGTACATCATCTTTCTCTGGGTTGTTGTAAAGCCTCTCTGTAAAGCAGTTCATGATTATCTGGGTTGTTGTAAAGCCTCTCTGTAAAGCAGTACATCATCTTTCTCTGGGTTGTTGTAAAGCCTCTCTGTAAAACAGTTCATGATTATCTGGGTTGTTGTAAAGCCTCTCTGTAAAGCAGTTCATCATTCTCTGGGTTGTTGTAAAGCCTCTCTGTAAAGCAGTTCATCATTCTCTGGGTTGTTGTAAAGCCTCTCTGTAAAGCAGTTCATCATTCTCTGGGTTGTTGTAAAGCCTCTATGTAAAGCAGTTCATCATTCTCTGGGTTGTTGTAAAGCCTCTCTGTAAAGCAGTTCATCATTCTCTGGGTTGTTGTAAAGCCTCTCTGTAAAGCAGTTCATCATTCTCTGGGTTGTTGTAAAGCCTCTCTGTAAAGCAGTTCATCATTCTCTGGGTTGTTGTAAAGCCTCTCTGTAAAGCAGTTCATCATTCTCTGGGTTGTTGTAAAGCCTCAATGTAAAGCAGTTCATCATTCTCTGGGTTGTTGTAAAGCCTCTCTGTAAAGCAGTTCATCATTCTCTGGGTTGTTGTAAAGCCTCTCTGTAAAGCAGTTCATCATTCTCTGGGTTGTTGTAAAGCCTCTCTGTAAAGCAGTTCATCATTCTCTGGGTTGTTGTAAAGCCTCTCTGTAAAGCAGTTCATCATTCTCTGGGTTGTTGTAAAGCCTCAATGTAAACGGTAAAGACGAGGCGTGATGAGAGTAGAAGCGTTGTAGTCTGAAGACAGATGGGAAGGATTGTAGAGAGGCTGGCGAAGACTGTACTTGGTAAAGTACACCCCTACTGTGAATTTAATTCTAAAGTAAAGAACTACACAGTACTACTGTCTATGGACCCAAAAGTGCTGCACAGTACTACTGTCTATGGACCCTCTATGGACCCTAACATAAAGAACTACACAGTACTGCTGTCTATGGACCCTAAAGTACTGCACATTACTACTGTACAGCCTTACTGGGATCCTACTGTAAAGTACTGTACAGCCTTACTGGGATCCTACTGTAAAGTACTGTACAGCCTTACTGGGATCCTACTGTAAAGTACTGTACAGCCTTACTGGGATCCTACTGTAAAGTACTGTACAGCCTTACTGGGATCCTACTGTAAAGTACTGTACAGCCTTACTGGGATCCTACTGTAAAGTACTGTACAGCCTTACTGGGATCCTACTGTAAAGTACTGCACAGCCTTACTGGGATCCTACTGTAAAGTACTGTACAGCCTTACTGGGATCCTACTGTAAAGTACTGTACAGCCTTACTGAGATCCTACTGTAAAGTACTGTACAGCCTTACTGGGATCCTACTGTAAAGTACTGTACAGCCTTACTGGGATCCTACTGTAAAGTACTGCACAGCCTTACTGGGATCCTACTGTAAAGTACTGCACAGCCTTACTGGGATCCTACTGTAAAGTACTGTACAGCCTTACTGGGATCCTACTGTAAAGTACTGTACAGCCTTACTGGGATCCTACTGTAAAGTACTGCACAGCCTTACTGGGATCCTACTGTAAAGTACTGTACAGCATTACTGGGATCCTACTGTAAAGCACTGCAAAGCCTTACTGGGATCCTACTGTAAAGTACTGCACAGCCTTACTGGGATCCTACTGTAAAGTACTGCACAGCCTTACTGGGATCCTACTGTAAAGCACTGTACAGCCTTACTGGGATCCTACTGTAAAGCACCGCAAAGCTCTATTTGGTACCCTAAAGTAAAGTACTTTACAGCACTACTGTGAATGGGAGCCTATTGTAAGGTAATGCACAGCCTTACTGGGATCCTACTGTAAAGTACTGTACAGCCTTACTGGGATCCTACTGTAAGGTAATGCACAGCCTTACAGTGACCCTCAACTAAAGTACTGAACACATGCCAAGACTTTCTGTTTGGTCGGTAGGTTTCTGTACCAACATAGATCCCTCATGTGGCTCAGTAGCAGTCTATGGCTAACTGGATTAAATGGGGTGTTAGGACTTTATGTACTAGACTAGTATGTAGAATTGCAGTGCTGCTTACTAATATAATGTAACTATTCATATGCGGGCCAGCAGGAAGCCTAGCGGTTAACTGCCTTGAGCCAGTAACCGAAAGGTTCCCGAGCTGACTAGGTGAAACATCTGTTGATGTGCCCTTGAGCAAGGCACTTAACCCTAATTGCTCCTGTAAGTCTATTTGGATAAGAGAGTCTGCTAAATGACTAACATGTAAATGTAATATGCAGTATATCAAGGCTAACATTATGAATCCATATGCAGTTGTTTCTTAATGCTGGGGGCCTTGAGAGGGATATTGCTGGTGAGAGGCCTGCCTACAGTATACAGAAGGCAGACAGTAAAGGACAGGACAGAGAAGGCGCTTGTTGTATTCATTGTTGCGTTTCTGACCAGTAGCTGGCAATGCAGTTGGAGACAAATACATGGAGATAGATACTGTAGCTACCATGAGATTCAAAATGGCGGAGTGAGTCCTTCTTCTACATCAGTCTGTCTGCTTGATAGAATTCACAAGGGAGGGGCATCAGCGTGGTTTAGAAAGAGGGGGGGAAAAATCCAACATTTAAAAACCTCCGTGGTTAGAAAGCACAATACAAGAAGTCTCGGCCCTTACCCAGAAAGTCACTTCATAATGTGTCACACAGATGAGTTGCCTTGGCCTGTGTCTATATGCATCTAATAGTGGAATACAGGACTGTACAAGTTTTACAGACAGAGGGTCGTTCATCTCAGAGATACAAAACGGGTTTGGTCAGCATTGAAGCCAACTCATTAAATATCCTTAGATAGGGAGACAAATTCACACAAAGCGTTGACTGGATGGAGACACATTTCTCCCTCATCGAAGAGAAAAGGATAGATAAAAACTTCCAGAGTACCAGGGACGTTGTGGATGGAAGGAGAGGTGCTCCTCCATCCTCTCTCCTCCATCCTCTCTCCTCCATCCTCTCTCCTCTCTCCTCCATCCTCATCAAAAAAGGAAGAGAAAAAGGAAGGGAGTTCCCAAGACGAGTCAGTGGATGGATGAAGTCGGTGGACGGATGAAGTCGGTGGACGGATGAAGTCGGTGGACGGATGAAGTCAGTGGATGGCTGAAGGGATGTTGTGGGAAGGAGAAATGTTCCTCCATCCTCCTCATCTGGAAAAGGAGATTAGGGAGATGACGGCGATAGGGGAGGCATTGGGGAGAGGCATCTCATTGGTGGTAGGAGTGCGGTCGTGCGGGTGACCCCGGGCCAGCGGAGGAACGGTGGATGGGGGAGCCGGCTGGGGACATGTGGGGGCTCTGCAGACGCCACAGCAGCTCCTCGTTGTTCCGGCTCAGCCGTTTCTTCTCGTTGCTCTCCTTCTCCATCGACTCCTGGAGGTTGGCGTTCTCCTCCGAGAGTTGTCTTGATGGGGAGAACGGGGAGGAGGGGTGGAGGAGAGGGGATAGAAAAGGGGGGAGGGGGAAGGGGAAGGGTTAGAGAATGGAAGGGTGTAGGAGGGGAGAAGGAGTGGGAGGGTGGAGGAGGGGAGGAGGAGTGGAAGAGAGGGAGGGTGGAGGAGGGGTGGAAGGGTGGAGGAGGGGAGAAGGAGTGGGAGGGTGGAGGAGGGGAGGAAGGGTGGAGGAGGGGAGGAAGGGAGGAGGAGTGGAAGAGAGGGAGGGTGGAGGAGGGGTGGAAGGGTGGAGGAGGGGAGAAGGAGTGGGAGGGTGGAGGAGGGGAGGAAGGGTGGAGGAGTGGAAGGGAGAAGGAGTGGGAGGGTGGAGGAGGGGAGGAGGAGTGGAAGAGAGAGAGGGTGGAGGAGGGGTGGAAGGGTGGAGGAGGGGAGAAGGAGTGGGAGGGTGGAGGAGGGGAGGAAGGGTGGAGGAGGGGTGAGGGGTGGTAGAAAACAGCATTAGTTATGAGATAACAAAAGACAGAAGGAAGAGGTGTTGTCATGTGTGTGTCTGTTACCTGGACATGGCTAGGTTCTTGTCTATCCTGGCCATCAGGTCTTCATTCTGCTGGTGTAACATCTGAACTCTCTCCTCCAGGAACACATTCTTTTGGGCCTGCTCAAAAACACATGGACAGTAGCGCACAACATTAAATTCAACATTACACAACATTTATTCAAACCAACTGCTTTCTGATACATAACCATTCTGATATACAGTATAACCATTCTGATACATAACCATTCTGATACATAACCATTCTGATATACATTATAACCATTCTGATATACAGTATAACCATTCTGATATATAATCATTGGTTTTGAGCCTACCATTCTCTCCATAGACAGCCATTAATTTTGAGCCTACCATTCTCTCCATAGACAGCCATTCATTTTGAGCCTACCATTCTCTCCATAGACAGCCATTCATTTTGAGCCTACCATTCTCTCCATAGACAGCCATTCATTTTGAGCCTACCATTCTCTCCATAGACAGCCATTCATTTTGAGCCTACCATTCTCTCCATAGACAGCCATTAATTTTGAGCCTACCATTCTCTCCATAGACAGCCATTCATTTTGAGCCTACCATTCTCTCCAGCTCCGAGATCTTGACGTCCTGTTCGTGGATTTGTTGGTTCTTCATTAACAGAACTTCTTTCAAGCTCTTCAGATCCTCCTCAATGTGCTGGTACGGAGCCAGAGCATCCTGATAGCAAACCAAGAAATGACCAGGGACTGGATCCCATATACAATGTATGGATTGATCAACTCTAAAGTCCCGTTTATACCTGGGGCTGACATTGGGTCCTTGGTCCAGATTTTGTCTACATCCTGAATGTGCCCACATTTCCAGAAATATGTCAACACATGGCAGTAAAACATGTCTGTTATCTGTCCACTGTGTCTGTCCCTTCCTTTATCCACATTATTTGAAAGATATTCTTTCAAAATAATAGTTATAAACGCAACATGTATGAGCTGAAATAAAATATCCCCCAAAACTTTTTTCTCTCAAATGTATGTGCACAAATTTGTTTACATCCCTGTTAGTGAGCATTTCTCCTTTGCCAGGATAATCCATCCACCTGACAGGTGTGGTATATCAAGAAACTGATTACACAGCATTATCATTACACAGGTGCACCTTGTGCTGGGGGAAATAAAAGGCCACTCTAAAATGTGCAGTTTTAGCACACTTTTTTTTTTGGGAGGGAGCGTGAAATTGGCATGCTGACTGCAAGAATGTCCACCAGAGCTGTTGCCAGGTCATTTAATGTAATAAAGCCCTTTTGTGGGGAGAATCTCATTCTGATTGGCTGGGCTTGGCTCCCCAGTTTATTTATTTTTTATTTTACTTCACCTTTATTACTTCACCTCTGACTACCTCCGGAGGATCTGATCACAGAATGGGCCTCTGACTACCTCCGGAGGATCTGATCACAGAATGGGCCTCTGACTACCTCCGGAGGATCTGATCACAGAATGGGCCTCTGACTACCTCCGGAGGATCTGGTCACAGAATGGGCCTCTGACTACCTCCGGAGGATCTGATCACAGAATGGGCCTCTGACTACCTCCGGAGGATCTGATCACAGAATGGGCCTCTGACTACCTCCGGAGGATCTGGTCACAGAATGGGCCTCTGACTACCTCCGGAGGATCTGATCACAGAATGGGCCTCTGACTACCTCCGGAGGATCTGATCACAGAATGGGCCTCTGACTACCTCCGGAGGATCTGATCACAGAATGGGCCTCTGACTACCTCCGGAGGATCTGATCACAGAATGGGCCTCTGACTACCTCCGGAGGATCTGATCACAGAATGGGCCTCTGACTACCTCCGGAGGATCTGATCACCATGTCTTTAATTCGTCTACACCTGTTAAAAAATGTAGCCACAATCAGCATGTAGACAAGATCAGGACACAGAACGCATGTTAGAGCCAGGTATGAACGGGTCTTAAATCTAGGGCTACTGTTACCACTATCTGTTCATCAGTGCTCCTGCGTAGAGCCTCCTCAAAACGCTTAGCTCGGTCTCTCAGGCTGCGGTTCTGAAACGTCAGCGTGTCCACCTGGTCCTGGACACAAGTGTTTAAACACTACATTATATAATTTAAACATTGCAATCAATGAATTGATTGGTCCATTGATTGATACCATTACTGTAGCTCTACTGTACCTGTAGTGACTGCCTGAGCTTCTCAAAGTCCTCCTCCACTGACTTCCTCTGCTGCTCATGGGCCATCTTCAGGTCTGATGGAAACATCAGAACACAATTTAGTCAGGATGTAGTCAAGTCTAGTTTCTTTAAAGACAAAGGTTACAGGCTTCTCTCTCTCAGACCAGGTTGTGTTGAGAGTCCACAGAGCAGTGTTTCCTAAATGGTGGATTACAGTCAGTTCTTCTGGGTCACAATACAAAAAGATATAACGTTTCAAGGTCAGTACGTACTTTTGACAGTCCTGGCATGCTCCTCCTTCAGAGTGACCAGCGTGTCGTTGTGGCTGTTCTCCATCTCAGTCAGGGCTGCCTCATGGTTCTCTGTTATCTCCTCCATCTGGAGACATTCACATCATAGTCACCATCACATTCACATCATAGTCACCACCACATTCACATCATAGTCACCATCACATTCACATCATAGTTACCATCACATTCACATCATAGTCACCATCACAATGACATCATAGTCACCATCACATTCATATCATAGTCAATGTGTCACTCAAGGACATTCAGAGTCCAAAAGCCAGTCCTGCGTTGTTTTGGCTGAGTGCTTAGGGTTGTTGTCCTGTTGGAAGGTGAACCTTCACCCCAGTCTGAGGTCCTAATTGCTTCTCTGTGAGTGTGTGTGTGTGTGTCTCTCCCTACCTGCTCCAGCTGCTGTGTCCGCAGTCTCTCCAGCTGCTCCTGTTGTTGGGCTTCCAGACGCTGTACCTCTAGGCTGTGATACTGCCTCAGTCTCTCCTCCAACCTGGCCAGCTCACTCTGCTGCTGGGCACGCAGACCCTCCAGCTCCCGCTCAAACCTCTGCTCCAACTCCTCCTTGTCCTGCTGTAGAATCTCCCACTGCGACACACTTGAGGCTTGGGGGGGGGGGGGAAGAAGGGCCATTATGTGGTATTGTATCATTATGGGGTATTCTGTCATTATGGGGTATTGTATCATTATGGGATATTGTGTCATTATGGGGTATTGTGTCATTATGGGGTATTGTGTCATTATGGGGTATTGTATCATTATGGGGTATTCTGTCATTATGGGGTATTGTATCATTATGGGATATTGTGTCATTATGGGGTATTGTGTCATTATGGGGTATTGTGTCATTATGGGGTATTGTGTCATTATGGGATATTGTGTCATTATGGGGTATTGTGTCATTATGGGGTATTGTGTCATTATGGGGTATTGTGTCATTATGGGGTATTGTGTCATTATGGGGCATTGTGTCATTATGGGGTATTGTGTCATTATGGGGCATTGTGTCATTATGGGGCATTGTGTCATTGTGGGGCATTGTGTCATTATGGGGTATTGTGTCATTATGGGGTATTGATGTCATTATGGGGTATTGTGGGTAGATTGATGAGGAAATATCATATTTCATCCATTTTAGAATAAGGCTGTAATGTAACAAACTGTGGAAAAGGTCAAGGGGTCTGAAAACTTTCTGAATGCACTGTAGTACTTCAATCAATCACCTAACCAAACCTACATGTACATATTACCTCAATCAATCAATCACCTAACCAAACCTACATGTACATATTACCTCAATCAATCACCTAACCAAACCTACATGTACATATTACCTCAATCAATCACCTAACCAAACCTACATGTACATATTACCTCAATCAATCACCTAACCAAACCTACATGTACATATTACCTCAATCAATCACCTAACCAAACCTACATGTACATATTACCTCAATCAATCAATCACCTAACCAAACCTACATGTACATATTACCTCAATCAATCACCTAACCAAACCTACATGTACATATTACCTCAATCAATCAATCACCTAACCAAACCTACATGTACATATTACCTCAATCAATCACCTAACCAAACCTACATGTACATATTACCTCAATCAATCACCTAACCAAACCTACATGTACATATTACCTCAATCAATCACCTAACCAAACCTACATGTACATATTACCTCAATCAATCACCTAACCAAACCTACATGTACATATTACCTCAATCAATCAATCACCTAACCAAACCTACATGTACATATTACCTCAATCAATCACCTAACCAAACCTACATGTACATATTACCTCAATCAATCACCTAACCAAACCTACATGTACATATTACCTCAATCAATCACCTAACCAAACCTACATGTACATATTACCTCAATCAATCAATCACCTAACCAAACCTACATGTACATATTACCTCAATCAATCACCTAACCAAACCTACATGTACATATTACCTCAATCAATCAATCACCTAACCAAACCTACATGTACATATTACCTCAATCAATCACCTAACCAAACCTACATGTACATATTACCTCAATCAATCAATCACCTAACCAAACCTACATGTACATATTACCTCAATCAATCAATCACCTAACCAAACCTACATGTACATATTACCTCAATCAATCACCTAACCAAACCTACATGTACATATTACCTCAATCAATCACCTAACCAAACCTACATGTACATATTACCTCAATCAATCAATCACCTAACCAAACCTACATGTACATATTACCTCAATCAATCACCTAACCAAACCTACATGTACATATTACCTCAATCAATCAATCACCTAACCAAACCTACATGTACATATTACCTCAATCAATCAATCACCTAACCAAACCTACATGTACATATTACCTCAATCAATCAATCACCTAACCAAACCTACATGTACATATTACCTCAATCAATCAATCACCTAACCAAACCTACATGTACATATTACCTCAATCAATCACCTAACCAAACCTACATGTACATATTACCTCAATCAATCACCTAACCAAACCTACATGTACATATTACCTCAATCAATCAATCACCTAACCAAACCTACATGTACATATTACCTCAATCAATCACCTAACCAAACCTACATGTACATATTACCTCAATCAATCAATCACCTAACCAAACCTACATGTACATATTACCTCAATCAATCAATCACCTAACCAAACCTACATGTACATATTACCTCAATCAATCAATCACCTAACCAAACCTACATGTACATATTACCTCAATCAATCACCTAACCAAACCTACATGTACATATTACCTCAATCAATCACTCCAACTACCTCATACCCTAGACAGGGTAAGATGACTATCAGACAGGGCAACATGACTATCAGACTTGGCAACATGACTATCAGACAGGGCAACATGACTATCAGACAGGGCAACATGACTATCAGACTTGGCAACATGACTATCAGACAGGGCAACATGAATATCAGACATGGTAACATGACTATCAGACTTGGCAACATGACTATCAGAAAGGGTAACTAGACTATCAGACATAAAACATGACTATCAGACTGGGTAACTAGACTATCAGACATAAAACATGACTATGAGACAGGGTAACTAGACTATCAGACATAAAACATGACTATGAGACAGGGTAACTAGACTATCAGACAGGGTAACTAGACTATCAGACAGGGTAACTAGACTATCAGACATAAAACATGACTATGAGACAGGGTAACTAGACTATCAGACAGGGTAACTAGACTATCAGACAGGGTAACTAGACTATCAGACAGGGTAACTAGACTATCAGACATAAAACATGACTATGAGACAGGGTAACTAGACTATCAGACAGGGTAACTAGACTATCAGACAGGGTAACTAGACTATCAGACAGGGTAACTAGACTATCAGACAGGGTAACTAGACTATGAGACAGGGTAACTAGACTATGAGACAGGGTAACTAGACTATCAGACAGGGTAACTAGACTATGAGACAGGGTAACTAGACTATCAGACATAAAACATGACTATCAGACAGGGTAACTAGACTATCAGACATAAAACATGACTATGAGACAGGGTAACTAGACTATCAGACAGGGTAACTAGACTATCAGACAGGGTAACTAGACTATCAGACAGGGTAACTAGACTATCAGACATAAAACATGACTATGAGACAGGGTAACTAGACTATCAGACAGGGTAACTAGACTATCAGACAGGGTAACTAGACTATCAGACAGGGTAACTAGACTATCAGACATAAAACATGACTATGAGACAGGGTAACTAGACTATCAGACAGGGTAACTAGACTATCAGACAGGGTAACTAGACTATCAGACAGGGTAACTAGACTATCAGACATAAAACCTACATGTACATATTACCTCAATCAATCACTCCAACTACCTCATACCCTAGACAGGGTAAGATGACTATCAGACAGGGTAACTAGACTATCAGACAGGGTAACTAGACTATCAGACAGGGTAACATGACTAGCCTGAAACCTCCAACATATCAGACAGGGTAACATGACTAGCCTGAATCCTTCACCAGCCCCATCCCCAATCCCTATCAGGTCAGCAGCCAGTAGGGTATCAAGGGAGACTAGCTCATACCAGCGTGCTTCCAGAAACAGGTAGCATCCAGCTAGCCATCCAGTTAGCAATCCAGCTACCAATCCAGCTAGCATCCAGCTAGTAATCCAGCTAGTATCCAGCAAGCAATCCAGCTGGCATGGCAGGCGTTTACTTACCCACTTCATCCCTGATCCTGGCAAGCTCCAGGGACAGTTCCCTCTCCTTCACGATGACACTCTCACTCTGAAACACACAGACGCACACACTGTATTTAACTGTTTTCTTAACCAGGTAGGACCCTTGAGGTTGAAACTGCTTTTCCGAGGGAGACCTGAAATCACGGTACATCACAGGAGGATGGTGGCAGCTTAATTAGGGAGGACGTGGTAAAGGCTGGAGCGGAATAAGTGGAATGGTATCAAATACATCTAACACATGGTTTCCATGGTTTCTAGGTGTTTGATGCCATTCCATTCCCTCTGTTCCAGCCAGTATTATGAGCCGTCCTACCCTCAGCAGCCTCCACTGGTGTACATATCTCTTTGGGCATACATCAAATGACAGTATATTATTGTGTGAACAGTTAACATGATGAATAGTGCTTCCAGCTACATCCCTGGGGACACTTTATAACGTGACACCCAGCTAGATCATCATCCTCCTCCCAGTCAGAGCAGAGTCAGAACAGCCCTGCATGGGGACTCTTTATAACGTGACACCCAGCTAGATCATCCCTCCCAGAGTCAGAACAGCCCTGCATGGGGACTCTTTATAACATGACACCCTGCTAGATCATCCCTCCCAGAGTCAGAACAGCCCTGCATGGGGACTCTTTATAACGTGACACCCTGCTAGATCATCCCTCCCAGAGTCAGAACAGTCCTGCATGGGGACTCTTTATAACGTGACACCCTGCTAGATCATCCCTCCCAGAGTCAGAACAGCCCTGCATGGGGACTCTTTATAACGTGACACCCTGCTAGATCATCCCTCCCAGAGTCAGAACAGCCCTGCATGGGGACTCTTTATAACGTGACACCCAGCTAGATCATCCCTCCCAGAGTCAGAACAGCCCTGCATGGGGACTCTTTATAACGTGACACCCTGCTAGATCATCCCTCCCAGAGTCAGAACAGCCCTGCATGGGGACTCTTTATAACGTGACACCCTGCTAGATCATCCCTCCCAGAGTCAGAACAGTCCTGCATGGGGACTCTTTATAACGTGACACCCTGCTAGATCATCCCTCCCAGAGTCAGAACAGCCCTGCATGGGGACTCTTTATAACGTGACACCCTGCTAGATCATCCCTCCCAGAGTCAGAACAGCCCTGCATGGGGACTCTTTATAACGTGACACCCTGCTAGATCATCCCTCCCAGAGTCAGAACAGCCCTGCATGGGGACTCTTTATAACGTGACACCCAGCTAGATCATCCCTCCCAGAGCCAGAACAGCCCTACTCACAAAGCCTGACACAACACAAAACATCACACCATCACACTGATAAAAACCTATTGATCACCTCCCTAGTACCACGTCACATAATACAAGTGGTAAACAAGATGACTACTCCCAGGTAACCTCAGATCAATCTAATGGAACATCATTTACAATGTACATCTGATGTGTATGATTTATACAACAGGATGTTGAGGCACATAACTAATACTGTTCTAAATAGACCAGCCAACTGAACAGGACGAGAGTGGAATATGAGTCAGCATAGTTTATGTGGAGTAAATGTAATCATGATGTGTTCCTCCCTCACAGAACCATCACTTTGGCTGTATCTCAATAGTCTAAAGTGGCTTCCTCTCCTCCGCTCATTCATCTCCTCCTCTTTTTCTTTCCTTCATTTGCACTGATATGAATAAAACAAGTGGAACAGTGAAATTGAATACTTTGTAGGCATTCAGCGTTTGCTTTCACGTCAGGGCAGATGAAGAAATGAAACGAGGAGAGGAGGCCATTTTAGAGTCCTAAGATGTTCCTCCAGCCCAGCCCTCCTGGCAGCGGCACGCATTCTAATCACTCTTTCCTCATCTCATATTCCCCTCACCACGGCAACATAATCCATTTACTTCCTGGAACACAGAACACACAGGGAGTTAGGGAGTGCCATCACACAGGGATACAGGGAGTCAGGGAGTGTCATCACACAGGGAGTCAGGGAGTGTCATCACACAGGGAGACAGGGAGTGTCATCACACAGGGAGACAGGGAGTGTCATCACACAGGGAGTGTCAACACAAAGGGAGACAGGGAGTGTCATCACACAGGGAGACAGGGAGTCAGGGAGTGTCATCACACAGGGAGTCAGGGAGTGTCATCACACAGGGAGACAGGGAGTGTCATCACACAGGGAGACAGGGAGTGTCATCACACAGGGAGTGTCAACACAAAGGGAGACAGGGAGTGTCATCACACAGGGAGACAGGGAGTCAGGGAGTGTCATCACACAGGGAGACAGGGAGTGTCATCACACAGGGAGACAGGGAGACAGGGAGTGTCATCACACAGGGAGACAGGGAGTGTCAACACACAGGGAGACAGGGAGTCAGGGAGTGTCAACACACAGGGAGACAGGGAGTCAGGGAGTGTCAACACACAGGGAGACAGGGAGTGTCATCATACTGCTTTATGTTCTCAAGGACTTCAGCTGCTCCACCTATAAAATGAATTAAATCTTCTCCCCTCAGGGCTACACACCCATCTAATACACCCATCTGATATATCTACATGCAGACCAGCAGACCAGAGTCACCAAGCTGATACATCGGCATAGAGCAGACCAGCAGACCAGAGTCACCAAGCTGATACATCAGCATAGAGCAGACCAGCAGACCAGAGTCATGACATAGAGCAGACCACTAGACCAGAGTCATGACATAGAGGAGACCACTAGACCAGAGTCATGACATAGAGCAGACCAGTAGACCAGAGTCATGACATAGAGCAGACCACTAGACCAGAGTCATGTCATAGAGCAGACCAGTAGACCAGAGTCATGACATAGAGCAGACCAGTAGACCAGAGTCATGACATAGAGGAGACCACTAGACCAGAGTCATGACATAGAGCAGACCAGTAGACCAGAGTCATGACATAGAGCAGACCCGTAGACCAGAGTCATGACATAGAGCAGACCAGTAGACCAGAGTCATGACATAGAGCAGACCAGTAGACCAGAGTCATGACATAGAGCAGACCAGTAGACCAGAGTCATGACATAGAGCAGACATGCACTGTAATCTGCCCATGGGAAGACACAATGTACACATCTTCTCAAGGGAACAGACTGACTGATAGGACAGTATTGTATGATTGTAATGATCAATATGACAACAATCTACACCAACAACACCAAGTCTAGTAAGGCCCTGTCCTTAGATCTCTATATTTGATAGTGTGACCCATATTTAGGGATGATAACAGCATACACGTTGTCCCCACTTCCTCCCTCTACTGCAATGACACAACAGTCTGCACATGAAAAGACACAGACATTCAGCATATAGTGTTGTATAAGGACACTGTAGAGAGAGAGAAAGAGAGAGAGAGAGTGAGAGAGAGAGAGAGAGAGAGAGAGAGAGAGAGAGAGAGAGAGAGAGAGAGAGAGAGAGAGAGAGAGAGAGAGAGAGAGAGAGAGAGAGGGACATGAAGAGAGATATATACAAAGCAAAACCTAATTTGACATAGCATAACTCTCACAGCTAGCCAACTCTGACACTCAGCAGCTAGATACAGTACACACACACACACACACACACACACACACACACACACACACACACACACACACACACACACACACACACACACACACACACACACACACACACACACACACACACACACACACACACACACTCTCTCTCCCTCTAAACACTCACGTACAAACAAAATGCAGTCAGCTAAAGCTAGTCCTGACTGAGGAAGGATGCATCAGTCTATCTGTGGATAGAAGCTGCTGGAAGCTGCTGGAAGCTGTTTACCGTGCGGTCCAGCCAGCGAAGAGGGTGCAGGTAGAGGCTAGAGCAGAGATGGCCCATAGCAGGGAGGGCAGCACACTGATTCATCCACACCGCTGCTAATGCTGCTGGGGTGCAGCACACACCCAGAGAGATAGAGAGGGGCAGATACAGAAAGAAGGAGAGAGAGAAAAATAGAGGAGGAAGGAGGAAGGTGCAGAAGAGAGAGGGGGAGGGGAGAGATAGAATAGAGGGAGGTAGAGACACAAAACAAAGAGGGGGAGGGGAAAATAAGGAAGAGGAAGGATAGAATGAGGCGAAGAGATGGCGAGAGAGGGAAGAAGGGAGGGATGGAGAAACGGGAGTACTGAAGAGCCAGCCAGCCTCACCTCTTTTCCTGCTGCGTCCCTCCAATAGCTCTGTGTGATCTCTGCTGGAACAAAAGACTGCTGCCAGTGTAACAGGGTTGAGCACCGGCTTTGTCTGCCTGTCTGTCTGCCTGCCTGCCTGTCTGCCCTAGCCTAACTAGCCACCCCCCACACAAGCACACATGCGCACACACAGATACACACAGGCTTACCCATGGCTGTTTTAAGACAGAGCAGAGGAGAGGGAGATGGGGGAGTAACTAATCAATAACTAGCCTATTTACTGGCATGGTTCTTCTATGAGGAGAAGATGTTCACCCTCTGTCAAAAGATTGGAATATTACTCATTCAAGGGTTTTTCTTTATTTGCACAATTTTTTACATTGTAGAATAAAAGTGAAGACATCAAAACTATGACATAACACATATGGAATCATGTAGTAACCAAAAAAGTGTTAAACAAATCAAAATATATTTTATATTTGAGATTCTTCAAATAGCCACCCTTTGCCTTGATGACAGCTTTGCACACTCTTGGCATTCTCTCAACCAGCTTCATGAGGACCGGCACAGGAATGGAAGACCCAGAAATACCTCTGCTGTAGAGGATAAGTTCATTAGAGTTACCAGCCTCAGATTGCAGGCCAAATAAATGCTTCACAGAGTTCAAGTAACAGACATCAACATCTCAACATCAACTGTTCAGAGGAGACTGTGTGAATCAGGCCTTCATGGTTGAATTGCTGCAAAGAAACCACTCTTTACTGGGATATGGTACTGTATCTTTACATAAAAAGAAGGTGCAGACATGATGAAGTAATAAAATATGAGTCCTGTTCAGTAGGATACAGTAAATCTGATGTATCACAGTGTTTTAGTCTTATACTTCAGCCTGTGTGTGTGTGTGTGTGTGTGTGTAACCTACCCAGGTAGTTGAACAATCATATCCCATCTCTAAATGGCACACTGCCAGAGAACAGAAAAGAGAGAAGCACACTGTTCTGTGAGTGAAGAGGCATTCAGTCCCCTGATAGACCTATTACACAACAAGCGTGTTGCTACCTGAATAAAGACACAAGGATAGTCTTAAAATCAAATCAAATCAAATGGAATTGTATTGGTCACATACACGTGTTTAGCAGATATTATTGCAGGTGTAGTGAAATGCTTGTGTTTGTAGCTCCAACAGTGCAGTAATATCTAACAAGTAATATCTAACAGTAATATCTAACAAGTAATATCTAACAGTAATATCTAACAAGTAATATCTAACAAATTCACGACAAAACACACAATACACACTAATCTAAGTAAAGGAATGGAATTAAGAATATATACATACTGTATATGGACGGGCAGCATGTACTAAGATACAGTAGAACAGTAGAATAGTGTAGAATACAGTATATACATATGAGATGAGTGATGCCAGATATGTAAACATTATTAAACATTATTAAAGTGACTAGTGTTCCATACCTTAAAGTGTCCAGTGATTTCTAGTCTATGCCTAAAGGCAGCAGCCTCTAATGTGCTAGTGATGGCTATTTAACAGTCTGATGGCCTTGAGGTAGAAGCTGTTTTTCAGTCTCTCTGTCCCAGCTTTGATGCACCTGTACTGACCTCACCTTCTGGATGACAGCGGGGTGAACAGGCAGTGGCTCGGGTGGTTGATGTCCTTGATGATCTTTTTGGCCTTCCTGTGACATCGGGTGCTGTAGGTGTCGTGGAGGGCAGATAGTTTGCCCCCGGTAATGCGTTGGGCAGACCCCACCACCTTCTGGAGAGCCCTGAGGTTGAAGAGGCGCTGTTGCGACTTCTTCACCACACTGTCTGTCTGTCTGTCTGGACCATTTCAGTTTGTCAGTGATGTGTACGCCGAGGAACTTTCCACCTTCTCCACTGCGGTCCCATCGATGTGGATAAGGGGGTGCACTCTCTGCTGTTTCCTGAAGTCCACAATCATCTCCTTTGTTTTGTTGACGTTGAGTGAGAGGTTATTTTCCTGGCACCACAATCCCAGAGCCCTCACCTCCTCCCTGCGTGCTTGTCCACGCAGTCATGGGTGAACAGGGAGTACAGGAGTGGGCTGAAACGCACCCTTGTGGGGACCCAGTGTTGAGGAACAGCGAAGTAGAGATGCTGTTTCCTACTTTCACCACCTGGGGGCGGCCCGTCATGAAGTCCAGGACCCAGTTGCCTAGGCCGGGGTTCAGACCCAGGGCCTCAAGCTTAATGATGAGCTTGGAGGGTACTATGGTGTTGAATGCTGAGCTATAGTCAATGAACAGCATTCGTACATAGGTATTCCACATGTCCAGATGGGATAGGGCAGTGTGCAGTGTGATGGCGATTCTATCGTCTGTGGATCTATTGGGGCGGTAAGCAAATTGAAGTGGGTCTAGGGTGGCAGGTAAGGTAGAGGTGATTTGATCCTTGACTAGTCTCTCAAAGCACTTCATGATGACAGAGGTGATGCTACGGGGCGATAGTCATTTAGTTCAGTTGCCTTTGCTTTATTGGGTACAATGGTGTACATCATGAAGTGTGGACAGCAGACTGGGATAGGAAGAGATTGAATATGTCCGTAAACACTACAGACCGCTGGTCTGCGCATGCTGTGAGGACGCGACTAGGTTTACACACTTAATGTCTTACTTACGTCGGCCACGGAGAAGGAGAGCCCACTGTCCATGGTAGCGGGCCGCGTTGGTGGCACTGTGTTATCCTCAAAGTGGGCGAAGAAGGTGTTTAGTTTGTCCGGAAGCAAGACGTCGGTATCCAGACGTGGCTGGTTTTCCCTTTGTATTCTGTGATTGTCTGTAGATCCTGTCACATACGTCTGGTGTCTGAGCCGTTGAATTGCGATTCCACTTTGTCTCTGTACTGACGTTATGCCTGTTTGATTGCCTTACAGAGGAAATAATTACAGTGTTTGTATTCGGCCATATTCCCAGTCACCTTGCCCTGGTTAAACGGTCTTGTGGTGGATGTGGTGACTTCCAGACTTGGGTTCAAATGCATGTGTATTTGACTTTCTGGTATTTAAATACTTTTTTCTGTGTATTTTAATATTTTAAAATATACAGCCCAAAACATGTACTTTTATTTGAGTATTTGAACATTGTAAAAAAAAAGATGTTGATTCAACGTACTGCAATGGTCAACCAGCTGCAATAGAATTGTACGTTTGCTTAAAGGGATACTTCAGGATTTTGGCAATGAGGTCCTTCTTACTCAGAGTCAGATGAACTTGTGGATATCATTTGTATGCCTCTGTGACCAGTATGAAGGAAGTTAGAGGTAGTTTCGTAAGCCAATGCTAAATTGTGTTAGCGCAATGACTGGAAGTCTATGGGTATCTACTAGCTAGTTAGCAATTGCGCTAGCGCTAGTTAGCAACTTCCTTCATACTGGTCATAGAGATAAAAATGGTATCCACAAGTAGATAAAGGGCCTCATTGCCAACATCCTGAAGTATCCCCTTAAACAAACGTAGAATCCTATTGCAGCTGGTTGCCTTAAAATTGTACGTTGAATCAACATCTTTTGTTTTACAATTTTTTTGTAAAAAACAAATAGTCTACCAAATACTTATTTCACATACTATGTTTAAATACCTGGGTTAAATGCATGGGAGTGTATTTGAGTATTTTCAAATACATTCCAAGTGTATTTCCGAATGCATTAAATTAACTACTTGTCTTTTCAAGTAAAGATAATACTTACTTTGAATGTATGTGAGAGATTTGAACTACATTACAATGTGAAGTGCTTTGAACACTCAGACAATGAAGAGGTATGGTCCTGCAATAGACTAGTGTCCTGTCCAGGGGGTGTCCTGTACATCAAGCTGTCTCACTACAGAAACAGCAGATAGACTAGTGTCCTGTCCAGGGGGTGTCCTGTACATCAAGCTGTCTCACTACAGAAACAGGAGATAGACTAGTGTCCTGTCCAGGAGGTGTCCTGTACATCAAGCTGTCTCACTACAGAAACAGGAGATAGACTAGTGTCCTGTCCAGGAGGTGTCCTGTACATCAAGCTGTCTCACTACAGAAACAGGAGATAGACTCCTGACCCTATGGCACGTTCTGTCTCGGACAAGATCACTTATGGCCCCACTTTAAACAAACTACAACTGATAAACATGCATTATAAAGTACTCATAAACACTATATAGCTGCTACATAGTTCTACAGTGTATTACCTTATAAGCATAGTTCTACAGTGTATTACCTTATAAGCATAGTTCTACAGTGTATTACCTTATAAGCATAGTTCTACAGTGTATTACCTTATAAGCATAGTTCTACAGTGTATTACCTTATAAGCATAGTTCTACAGTGTATTACCTTATAAGCATAGTTCTACAGTGTATTACCTTATAAGCATAGTTCTATAGTGTATTACTTTATAAGCATAGTTCTACAGTGTATTACCTTATAATTATAGTTCTACGGTATATTACCTTGTGGCAGAAGTATTGTGTGGTGATGATAAATGCCTCTAGTCCAAGAGAAGCCTTCTTCAGCTCAGCCTGTAGAGACACGAGCTGCCTAGCCTGGTCCTCACAGCGCTCTCTCAGCTTCTGCACAATGCCATCCTCACACTCCTGACCTCTGACCCTGGACCCTGACCCACCACGACCTGCTGAGGAGAGAGAGAGAGGGGAGAGTGAGGGAAAGGGAGATAAACAGGGGGGAGAAACAAGAGAGAAAGAGAGTACAAAAAAGACAGATAGAGAGATGGAAAAGACAGATAGAGAGATGGAAAAGACAGATAGAGAGATGGAAAAGACAGATAGAGAGATAGAAAAGACTGAGAGAGAGATGGAAAAGACAGAGAGAGATGGAAAAGACTGAGAGAGAGATGGAAAAGACTGAGAGAGAGATGGAAAAGACTGAGAGAGAGATGGAAAAGACTGAGAGAGAGATGGAAAAGACAGAGAGAGATGGAAAAGACAGATAGAGAGATTGAAAAGACTGAGAGAGAGATGGAAAAGACTGAGAGAGAGATGGAAAAGACTGATAGAGAGATGGAAAAGACTGATAGAGAGATTGAAAAGACAGATACACAGATCCACAAAGAATTCTAAACTCCCATATCTACTGGGTGAAATACCACAGTGTTCATCACAGCAGCAAGATGTGTGACCTGTTGCCACAAGAAAAGGGCAACCAGTGAAGAACAAACACCATTATAAATACAACCCATATTTATGTTGATTTATTTCCCCATTTATACTTTAACTATTTGCACATTGTTACAACACTTTATATACGCATTTGAAAGGTATTTATTCTTTATTCATATTTCATATTCATATTTATTCATTTTTGTTGTTCATTTCACTTTTGTTTATAATCTATTTCAGATGTTGTGGCGATGTAAACATATGTTTCCTATGCCAATAAAGCCCTTTGAATTGAATTGATAAAACAGAGGTAATACAGTACAGCAGATGGTGTGTGAGACAGAACGTTGCCACTAGGTGGCATCACAGTACCAGTTTCCACTAGAGGACACAAGTCTACAGTACAGTTCACCCACTCAGTACAGTTCAACCACTCAGTACAGTTCACCCACTCAGTACAGTTCACCCACTCAGTACAGTTCAACCACTCAGTACAGCACAGTTCACCCACTCAGTACAGTACAGTTCACCCACTCAGTACAACACAGTTCACCCACTCAGTACAGTACAGTTCACCTACTCAGTACAGTTCACCCACTCAGTACAGTACAGTTCACCCACTCAGTACAGTTCACCCACTCAGTACAACACAGTTCACCCACTCAGTACAGTACAGTTCACCTACTCAGTACAGTTCACCCACTCAGTACAGTACAGTTCACCAACTCAGAACAGCACAGTTCACCCACTCAGAACAGCACAGTTCACCCACTCAGTACAACACAGTTCACCCACTCAGTACAGTACAGTTCACCTACTCAGTACAGTTCACCCACTCAGTACAGTTCACCCACTCAGTACAGTACAGTTCACCCACTCAGAACAGCACAGTTCACCCACTCAGTACAGTACAGTTCACCCACTCAGAACAGCACAGTTCACCCACTCAGTACAGTACAGTTCACCTACTCAGTACAGTTCACCCACTCAGTACAGTACAGTTCACCCACTCAGAACAGCACAGTTCACCCACTCAGTACAGTACAGTTCACCTACTCAGTACAGTTCACCTACTCAGTACAGTTCACCCACTCAGTACAGATCACCCACTCAGTACAGTTCACCCACTCAGTACAGTTCACCCACTCAGTACAGTTCACCCACTCAGTACAGTTCACCCACTCAGTACAGCACAGTTCACCCACACAGTACAACACAGTTCACCCACTCAGTACAACACAGTTCACCTACTCAGTACAGCACAGTTCACCCACACAGTACAGTTCACCCACTCAGTACAACACAGTTCACCCACTCAGTACAGTACAGTTCACCTACTCAGTACAGTTCACCCACTCAGTACAGTACAGTTCACCCACTCAGAACAGCACAGTTCACCCACTCAGAACAGCACAGTTCACCCACTCAGTACAGTACAGTTCACCTACTCAGTACAGTTCACCTACTCAGTACAGTTCACCCACTCAGTACAGTTCACCCACTCAGTACAGTTCACCCACTCAGTACAGTTCACCCACTCAGTACAGCACAGTTCACCCACTCAGTACAGCACAGTTCACCCACACAGTACAGTTCACCTACTCAGTACAGTTCACCTACTCAGTACAGTTCACCCACTCAGTACAGCTCACCCACATAGTGGGTTGAACAAGACTCCACTAAGTCTTGTGGAGAGATGAGTGTTGAACAAAGGTGGCTGGGGGGTGGAGGGTGGGAAATACCCACGGGATGGGTGGTGGGTTGGTGGGGGGTAAGGCTTACCCGTGGGAGAGACCTGGGCCGGGGGCAGCAGGGAGCGGCGATGGAGGGCGGGGGCGTTGGGGGCCTGGGGGCAGCTGTGGCTGGGGGCTACAGGGGACAGGTGAAGGGGGGTGTCATCGCTACCACTGCTGGGACCTAGAGAGGGGACAGACAGAGGGAAAGCATGGGTTAGGTTAGTGCTCAATACAATCAAACCCTTATCTACTGTATACAGTACACTCTTAGAAAAAAGGGTTCTTTGGCTGTCCCCATAGGAGAACCCTTTTTGGTTCCAGGTAGAACCTGGGAATGGGGATACCTAGTCAGTTGGACAACTGAATGCGTTCAACTGAAAAGTCTTCCACATTTAACCCAACCTCTCTGAATCAGAGAGGTGCGGGGGGCTGCCGGTTGGTTGGTTGGTTGGTTTCTGTAGTTAAACAAAAATGTTTCCACATTTTAATATTTGGCTGAATTACCGGTGCATACAACATAGCAACAAGAAAGCATTGTAAAATCATATTGAATTTAAAACAATGACGGCAGGAAAAACCTACAGTATTTAACCAGTAATAACCAGTTCCCCCATTCTCAGTGTGAATACAGCTAGAGAGGGGGGTGTGCTGGGTTCTGGTGAACATTAGATATGTCTATAGGTTGATCTTCATTAACGACACCTGGTCCTACCTTCCATCTTCCATGAGTCATCTGGCACAGCTTACTTAAACCATGTCTGACTAGCTGGCAGGAAGCAGGAAGTATTTAGCTTTACCTCCTGAATCAATAACATCATCAAAGTGCTGACACATGACACACCCACGAGAAACTATAAACTCCGGGAGGGTGAGGAAGAGAGAGAGAGAGAGATTCCAGCCCGTTTGTGCCCTAGAATTGAAGCAGCATTCTTCAGGTTGAAAATCAATAGCGTCAACACAGTAGAATGTCTTCAATTCTCAGAGGAGGCTTGGATAGGAGCCAGATAGCACTAATAAAATCACTACTGGCACATCAGAACAAACAAAGAAACTTGTTTTACTGCATATACACCATATACACCATATACACCATATACAGTAAAACAAGTTTCTTTGTTTGTTCTGATGTGCCAGTAGTGATTTTATTTGTCGGAAGTTGAAGTCGGAAGTTTACATCCACTTAGGTTGAAGTCATTAAAACTTAATTTTCAACCACTCCACAGATTTCATGTTAACAAATTATAGTTTGTGTCATGGCTTTAGAAGCTTCTGATAGGCTAATTGACATAATTTGAGTCAATTGGAGGTGTAACTGTGGATGTATTTCAAGGCCTACCTTCAAACTCAGTGCCTCTTTGCTCAACATCATGGGAAAATCTAAAGCAATCAGCCAAGACCTCAGAAAAAAAATTGTAGACCACCACAAGTCTGGTTCATCCTTGGGAGCAATTTCCAAATGGCTGAAGGTACCACGTTCATCTGTACAAACAGTAGTATGCAAGTATAAACGCCATGGGAGCAGCCGTCATACCGCTCAGGAAGGAGACGCGTTCTGTCTCCTAGAGATGAACTGACTTTGGTGCGAAAAGTGCAAATCAATCCCAGAACAACAGCAAAGGACCCTGTGAAGATGTGTGTGCGAGCAAGGAGGCCTACAAA
Source organism: Thymallus thymallus (assembly GCA_023634145.1). Lineage (NCBI taxonomy): Eukaryota > Metazoa > Chordata > Actinopteri > Salmoniformes > Salmonidae > Thymallus > Thymallus thymallus. The sequence goes on along the minus strand of CM042378.1, from coordinate 34,964,952 downwards.
CCTGACTCAGTTACACCAGTTCTGTCAGGAGGAATGGGCCAAAATTCACCCAACTTATTGTGGGAAGCTTGTGGAAGGCTACCCGAAACGTTTGACCCAAGTTAAACAATTTAAAGGCAATGCTACCAAATACTAATTGAGTGTATGTAAACTTCTGACCCACTGGGAATGTGATGAAAGAAATAAAAGCTGAAATAAATCATTCTCTCTACTATTATTCTGACATTTCACATTCTTAAAATAAAGTGGTGATCCTAACTGACCTAAGACAGGGACTTTTTACTAGGATTAAATGTCAGGAATTGTGAAAAACTGAGTTTAAATGTATTTGGCTAAGGTGCATGTAAACTTCTGACTTCAACTGTACATGTTAGTAGGCAAGCAGTACAAACAGGACTGAAGATAACTATTCTAACGCAAAAAAACACGACATTGAAATGGACCAAACATTTGATGCATATTGAAGCAACAACATTGCCGAGGGAAGAAAAGAGAATTCCTAGATCAGAGGATCTCTGACACGTTGAACTCAGATTCTCTACCCATTCATCACTGAGTCATGTTCTTATTCTCAGGTCTCTGGCTTTTTAAAGCTGAATTGATACGGCTAGCTTAGTAGTGTAAGAAGAAGCCAAGCCACTGTCATGTTTATTAAATATGAATAATAATAATAATAATATAATTATTGTATTTATAACGTACATTTCTCACACCAGTCACTGTACTATACTTCCCCATCTCTAAGTGAAACCCACAGACCAACAGAGATGACTGTAGCCTAGAGTAAAGTCTGTATCCCAAATGGCACATTATTATCTATTTAGTGCACAACTTTTGACCGGAGCCCTATGGGCACTATCTAGTGAATAGTTTGCCATTTCAGACACAGCCCTGCTGTATTTCCTAGGAGAATTGAAGGTACAGTACCACAGCAGGGGCAGTTGTTTCCCCCCAGGCAGCCAATAGACACATAGATGCTGAAGCAAGCATCTGATTGGCTAGGTGAGACTGAGGGAGCCGGCCTCCCATTGGTGGATCAATAAATCAATGCTTGTTTCTACCCGCTGACTGTGTTGTAGCTATAGCTGTGTGAGAGTGTGTGTGTGTGTGTGTGTGTGTGTGTATGTGTGTGTGTGTGTGTGTGTGTGTGTGTGTGTGTGTGTGTGTGTGTGTGTGTGTGTGTGTGTGTGTGTGTGTGTGTGTGTGTGTGTGTGTTTCCCAGCTATAGAGACTCCCTGTTCTATCGTTGCCTGGATATCCAGTACTCTGAGTCATTGACTAGTGTTCAAGTTCATCCCAGCCAAACGCAGTTTGTTCAGACTGTCAGCAACAGACAGCAGTAAACTAACAGAGGGGAGACAAAGAGAGGTTGCATCCCAAATGGCACTCTATTCCCTATGGACCCTGGTCAAAAGCAGTCCACTGCATAGGGAATAGGGTGCCATTTGGGATGAGAGAGAGAGAGAGAGAGAGAGAGAGAGTGAGAGAGAGTAGGAGAGAAACAGAAAGAGAGATAGAAGGAGAGACAGAGATAGAGAGAGAGAGAGAGAGAGAGAGAGAGAGAGAGAGAGAGAGAGAGAGAGAGAGAGAGAGAGCGAGAGAGAGAGAGAGAGAGAGGGAGAGAAACAGAAAGAGAGATAGAGAGAGAGAGAGATAGAGAGAGAGAGCGAGAGAGAGAGAGAGAGAGAGAGAGAGAGAGAGAGAGAGAGAGCGAGTGAGAGAGAGAGAGAGAGAGAGAGAGAGAGAGAGAGAGAGAGAGAGAGAGAGGGAGAGAAACAGAAAGAGAGATAGAGAGAGAGAGAGATAGAGAGAGAGAGCGAGGAGAGAGAGAGAGAGAGAGAGAGAGAGAGAGAGAGAGAGAGAGAGAGAGAGAGAGAGAGAGAGATAGCGAGTGAGAGAGAGAGAGAGAGAGAGAGAGAGAGAGAGAGAGAGAGAGAGAGAGAGAGAGAGAGAGAGAGAGAGAGAGAGAGATAATTATTCTCAGCAGCGCTGTGTGAAGGAGCAGCATGGAGAATACGACTAACTCAGTGCTAACCTAGTAGAACTATCTGGGGGATCAGACCATTATGGAGCACCAAGCATTACAATCACTGAATATCACATATAACGGAAACACACTGTGGGTAATGACATTAAGCCTTCATACAACCACACAGAACTGTTTCATATTTTAATTTATTTAACGGCCTACCCCGGCCAAGCCGGACGACGCTGGGCCAATTGTGCGCCGTATAATAAGGCCATATAACAGTTCATAAGAAGCCGTTTCAAGAAAAGTGTAAACCAAAATATCAGTTAAATTGATGCTGAATCTCTTTTACAGCCATATAAGTTCAGCACCACCAGACAACAGCCCAAATGGAAGACCAACCACCAAAGTGAAGTAACACTTACATGGACGCAGGTCTTCCTCCTCCCCATTGGTGGATACCCTCTGAAGGATCACTGTCAGAAAAGGCCCAAAGTATCCCAGTAACGTATACATTGCAGCTTCCTGCTTGTTAGTTAGTCTCTCTTACAGGAGATCAATGATGGGGCAGAAACCATGACAGTGTTCTGTAAATCACCAGACCAACTAATCCAGAGGAACTCATGGCTCAAGTCATTTCAAGTGTCCTGTAGTATCCAGTAGTGTCCTGTAGTATCCAGTAGTGTCCTGTAGTATCCAGTAGTGTCTTGTAGTCTGCCCGCCTGTCTCTGTCTCTCTCTGTCTC
>CM042378.1:34842238-34957238 GCA_023634145.1 Thymallus thymallus | reverse complement strand
CAGAAGGCAAGGTGGAGGGAGGAGCTATCTGTGATAGATTAGAAGGGGATTACAGAAGGCAAGGTGGAGGGAGGAGCTATCTGTGATAGATAACAAGGGGATTACAGAAATCAAGGTGGAGGGAGGAGCTATCTGTGATAGATAACACATCACTTCAATGCTACACATTCCAATCATTCATCCTACCGAATGTTCCCTCAGGCCTTTCGCCCCTCTTTTACTGCAGCCCAAATCTGGAATAGGGTTCCATTTGGGACGCAGCCTCTATGACTCCACTAGGGACCTGTGATTCGTAGCTCTACTCTGCTGTCATGAGATCATGATCATAATCAGAGATTATTCTGTAATAGGATGGAATTATTCACCAATACACATCGATCCCTGGTTCAATTGTTTAAGATGTAAGTGCATTGGTCCGCGTGACTCCAAACCGATCCAAATGTAGCATGCATCGGTCAGAAAATCATTTCAAACGTTACGAAGTCGGTTCACTAAAATATTTTGCTCAAATTACTTTCTTTCTATCTCTTGAAAATACATCTAATATTTTGTGACAACTGAGTGTATTCTCCTTCAGTATTTAACTAAGCATGTTGCCAGTCATTGATTGACAATTCATTTTGCATTCCGAACCCCAGGCAATATCAGTAGCACACTGACCAATGAGAGGTGATCCTATTCCTGATTTGACCAATGAGAGGTGATCCTATTCCTGATCTGACCAATGAGAGGTGATCCTATTCCTGATCTGACCAATGAGAGGTGATCCTATTCCTGATCTGACCATTGAGAGGTGATCCTATTCCTGTCTGACCAATGAGAGGTGATCCTATTCCTGATCTGACCAATGAGAGGTGATCCTATTCCTGATCTGACCAATGAGAGGTGATCCTATTCCTGATCTGACCAATGAGAGGTGATCCTATTCCTGATCTGACCAATGAGAGGTGATCCTATTCCTGATCTGACCATTGAGAGGTGATCCTGTTCCTGATCTGACACATCTGTGCGTCACCTATAGCACTCAACCACTTTGAAAAGAAGGTTAACGACATCCGCACCTCTTTCAAACAGCCTATTGAGTCTACTGGTCTCACTCACACAGAGCCAGTCAGTTCTGCCACAGTGAGAAAAATTATATTCTAGTTGTTACTGCTGTCAAGTGGTGTACCAGTTCCACTGCTGTCAAGTGGTGTACCAGTTCCACTGCTGTCAAGTGGTGTACCAGTTCCACTGCTGTCAAGTGGTGTACCAGTTCCACTGCTGTCAAGTGGTGTACCAGTTCCACTGCTGTCAAGTGGTGTACCAGTTCCACTGCTGTCAAGTGGTGTACCAGTTCCACTGTTGTCAAGTTGTGTACCAGTTCCACTGCTGTCAAGTGGTGTACCAGTTCCACTGCTGTCAAGTGGTGTACCAGTTTCACTGCTGTCAAGTGGTGTACCAGTTCCACTGCTGTCAAGTGGTGTACCAGTTCCACTGCTGTCAAGTGGTGTACCAGTTCCACTGCTGTCAAGCTATTTGCACTTCAAAGACTGTAGGTGTCTGCAGTCATGAATATTTATTAACTGAAATGACTACTGTATTTCTTACAATAACTTCTAGAAGATAGATATGTCCATCTGCCCCAGGGCTTGGTAACTATGACGATGCTGGCAAAGGTAGCAGAGAAAAGAAAAATCATTCAACATCAAAGTATTTCTGACTAAATTAAATGTAACCAGTCAAAGTCAGCTCTATCTAGGTGGGGAATAAAACGTCTTATTTCACCTAATTATAACATTCTGTCATAAAGAGCACATGTTCAACTTAATTTAAAAAAATATATACATCTCAAGAGGTTAAAGCCCCCATGTAGTCTTTTCAGTTGTATTTAAATCATTACTGTATGTCTAATAAATCACTGTGTGGGTTTATTCCATTTAAATCAATTTTTTGTCATTTATTTCCCTGAGTTTCCTTTTACCATTGAAATGCTCAGTCTGACTGTGTGGGAGTGTTAATACAAATGTGTATATATTTACATACACAGCCCTGATTGGTGGAAAGGATCTTCTACTCTAGGGCCTACCCCGCTTGCATATGTATCCTCCTTCAAATAGGACGATACATATGCATATGCAAAGACGACTGGTCATTGGTCAGAATAATCCGATCAGATTCTGATGTCATGCTATGTGACATTCTTTTCTTTCCAGGTTTTTTTTCAGCTCTGAAAGGGCATTATCGACCTCAGTGTGGAAATATAAAAAAAAGAAATGGAACATCTAGTTTGACTGCCCCTTTAAATAAATGTCCCTTGTGACAGGGAGGATGGAAGCTTGTTGAGTGCAACAGGGAGGGCAATGGAATGAAAGCTTCACAAAAACATTGAAATTGTTAAACCATTTCTATCCTGTCTATCTACGTATGGGTAACAGGGTTGACATGTTATGCTCGACCCGTTCAGTTTTACACCACAAAACCCAAAAGTGTAAAACCAGCTCACCTGCTTTTACACTATGATTTGACTATTATATGTTCAATGCCTCTTTTTATTTTTTTTTAAGCAATAGTTTTACCATATTAAAACGAGAGTTCAGTTAATGTAACAGGGTTGACCTTAAAATGAGGGACAGGTTTATTTGTCTTTCTTCACTAATAACATAAAATAAATAATGACTGTCGAAGCACCAAAATAACTAGGGCTTTACAATGATGGTAAACACTTGGAGAAATGTTGGGGTTAAGTTGGTTAAAATCTTCCTTGAAGTTGTGAAAATGATCATAATTCACTTTCAGATTAAGAGCGGTTTGAAAAGCCCCTGAAATTTCAGCTTGTTTGACTGGGTGTTTTTTTTGGACCACCTGGTGACATCAGGTGATGATAAACCAATAACAAAAAATAAACCAATAATCCTCTGTCAATAACAGCTAGTTTTCCGTTTACATATACCTCCCATTAGGCTCCTCCAATTAGGCCACTCTCTCAGATCACTCCCAGATAGTCCTACCTCATTTTTGCTTGAGAAATTACATTTTTATAAACTTTTTATTTATTTTTGACCATTTTGAAAACAATCACAGTAAGGTACTTAAGTGTTACCCAGAAATGATTTTATATTGAGATAAGAAAGGCAATCATTTCATGGAACGACCCAAATATTGACATATGCCTGATTACTCTTCAAACCGTAAACTATGTAGTATGCAAGATATGCTGTGTAAAGAAAATAAGTTATTTTTCTTATCTGAGAAAGGCAGATTGTTTAAATGACATGTAAGAGACCCTGTGGCGTAAACCATGGAGGATCCTTCCCTTTCAGATTGCTACCTGTCAACATGATCATTCTATAACACTCAACTGGAACATATCAACATGATCATTCTATAACACTCAGCTGGAACATATCAACATGATCATTCTATAACACTCAGCTGGAACATATCAACATGATCATTCTATAACACTCAGCTGGAACATATCAACATGATCATTCTATAACACTCAGCTGGAACATATCAACATGATCATTCTATAACACTCAGCTGGAACATATCAACATGATCATTCTATAACACTCAGCTGGAACATATCAACATGATCATTCTATAACACTCAGCTGGAACATATCAACATGATCATTCTATAACACTCAGCTGGAACATGTCAACATGATCATTCTATAACACTCAGCTGGAACATAGCGTAACATTCTAGCAGCAACATAGTGTAATTCTAAAACGGTAAACAGCAGCTGTAGAGGAGACTCTCCCACTCTCCCTTGCCCTCCCTCTGTCCCTCCAGCCTCTCCTCAGCCTTTTGGTCTCTATCTCACCTGTGGAGTCGCGGTATCCCTGGTTGTTCCCTGGCGGTGCCTGCTGCTGTCCTTGATGGCTGAGGGTCACGACCCCTGACCTCTGACCAGTCTGGCCCTGGGTCTGGAACATTGTCCTGGTCTTGGCTGCAGCAGGCTGCCGGGTGACAGCCCCTAACCCCAGCTGGGGCCCTCTGGGCCTGGGGGAACGGTAGAGGCTTGTCCATTCCTGAGGAGCCAGCTGTAAAGGCGCTGGAGCCAACTAGACCAGAGAGAAACAACATCAGTTATTATCAGTTCGATTCATTTCAGTTTAGTTCAATTAATTAATTTAAATGATATTCAATTCAAGTTTCGTATCAGTCAGCACTCAGAAAAGGATGATGATAATGATTTTCAAGCATGCTAACATTTGGCTCCTACAAATACACACAAGAACATACCACACCCTCTCACCTCATGCAGTTCCCCATAAATGCTCTCAGATTTCCCAGAGTGGTTGTGAAGAGGGGGTTGGCTGGGAGGTTTCATAACCAGCGACGTCATGCCGGTACCCCGGGAAAAGTATCCTGCCTTCTGCATCTCCTGACGGTACTTATCAAAGAGTATATTAGAGGAGCAGAGCACCTGGGAGGCCTTAGAATGGGTCTCTCCCTTGTGTGGCTTTCTGTGGGCTGTAGGAGGGCTGGGGTGGGAGGAGGACAGGCGGGGAGGGAGTGTCAAGGCTTCATTTGGGTCAACCTCTGTCCCCTGGGACTGGTCCTTCACCTGAGGGGTCTTACGGACGTACGTGATGATCTTGGGACGGGCGGGTTTGGGTTTGAGAGGAGAGGCCCTCTTGGGGTCTGCAGTTTGCTGAGGGGAGATGGGTTTGGGGATGCTGCTGGTTACACAGACCTTACTAGGCGCTTTGAGACCACTGGTGGTACCCCTCTGTGGGGAGTCGCTGCGGTCCAGGCTGGAGGCTCGGTTTCTGGTCTTGGCCGGAGAGGTGCAGGAGGGAGGTCTGGAGCTGGTCTTGGCGGGGGAGGAGGGGGCTGGTCTCCTGGGGGACCAGGGAGGGGTGGCGGGGCGGCTGGGGCTCCTGCTGGGGCTACCCCAAGGTTTCCTCCCCTCCAGGCTGGAAGGACTGGAGCTGTGTTCAAACGAGCCCTGCTTCCTCAACGTTCTGTCGAAGGATGCCTCTTTCATCGACGTTCTATCTAAGAAAGGTTCTTTCTTCAAGCTTCTATCAAATGAGGCCGACTTCTTCGTGGTGTTTTCAAACAAGGTTGTTTTCTTCATGCTTTGTTCGAACGAAGTTGTTTTCTTCATGCTTTGCCCGAAGGAGCCATGCTTCTTCAAGCTTCTGGGTTCAACAGATTGAATACCATTTGTGCCTGACTTGGCGGGTGAGTTGTGGTTCATATCAGGGGGAATAACCTTGTGGTCCTCTGCTGCCTTTCCCCCACTACCTCTAGCACCCTCGTGGTCGTCAGCTGCCTTCCCCCCAGTACCTCTAGCCTCCTTGTCGTCCTCCACTGCCTTCCCCCCAGTACCTCTAGTCTCCTGGTGGTCCTCCACTGCCTTCCCCCCAGTACCTCTAGCCTCCTTGTGGTCCTCCGCTGCCTTCCCCCCAGTACCTCTAGCATCCTGGTGGTCTTCCACTGCCTTCCCCCCAGTACCTCTAGCATCCTGGTGGTCCTCCACTGCCTTCCCCCCAGTACCTCTAGCCTCCTTGTGGTCCTCCGCTGCCTTCCCCCCAGTACCTCTAGCATCCTGGTGGTCCTCCACTGCCTTCCCCCCAGTACCTCCAGCCTCCCGGTACCTCTGCTGCAAATTATTGTTGTGCTCTTCATTGCCCTGATCCTCCTCCATGTTCTGCTGACATTTACATCGACCCACTACAACGTTGTTACTGACTTGTGCTTCTGGAACGACAACCTCCTCAGACCTAACAGTTGTGTTTTGGTTGAGATTGAGGTCAACTCGTTGTATTGTGCTTTTAGATGGAGCCTGAGGTTGTTTGGATTGCTGAGAGGCCCTGGACCGGTCTGAGATGGTGGTACAGGACTGGGAGGCCAGGGTTAGATCCTCTGAAATGGTCTTGTCTGGTACTGAGGGTCCAGAGGGGACGTGCCAGGAGTCTGTGGCGGTGGCCTGTTTCCGTCCAGCTGTGTCCAGAGCACTGACCAGACTCCCTTTCAGACTGGACATAGTGGACAGGCGGGACACCAAGGCATGGTTCTCAGAGCTGAACTCTGTCCTCGCCACACACTCCACCGTCCCTCTGGTTCCTCCAGAGCCCATGGTGATGACGTCCTGCTCGCTGGAGCCCCGTTGGATAGTCCTTCTCCCTCCTCCCTCTCTACTGTCAGAGACTATATCCACTATGGAGACAGGCTGGTCCAGGAGGATCTGCCCTGCACCTTCTTTCACTCCTCCTCCCAGTCCTACTCCTTCACACACTTTCTCCCCCTCCTCCTCCTCCTCCTCCTCCTCTACCAGGTAGGCCTCCAGCTCCTGACACTCTAACATCTCAAACTCGGCCAGATCAGGGTCATCACACTGAGAGTCTGTCCCCCAGATGATGATGTGGTTCTGCTGCTCCTCTGTGACTGTCTGAGACACCTGTTTAGGTAAAGGTTGATGCAACATAAGTATATAGCATTAAAGACTTACGAACTAAGAGATACGAACTATGCTAATATATGGACAGGGAATCAACAGTGAAAACTTCAAATTAATAAATAAATAGAATTCAGCTCTTGCTAAGAATGATATTTGTTATGTCGCATTCTGGCTTTTTGGAATTGCGTATCGCTTAGTACTTCTCAGATCTGTCAGTCACTGGATAAATGTAGATCATCATACCTCAGTGGTCTGAGACATCAGGGGGGGCAGAGTGTCAACATCTCGTCCTGTACTCTCCCCTCCGCCGTCGCTTCCCCCCTCTCCCGTCTTGATCAACTGGTTAGCGTTAGCATCCCCATCGGGTGTCACCGCCCCGACTGCCCCTCCCCCAGCCTGCTGGCACTGGTTGTTGCTCCTGACTTCACCAACAAGGCTGTTCTGGTTGTTGTTCCTGAACTCACCAACATGGCTGTGGCCGATGGCCGGCTCGCCTTGCTGACCACTCATTATCACCTCACGTCAGTTCTGTTCTGAGTTCCTTCCTTCACTCTGTCACTTGGGCATCCATTAGATAACAACTCTCAGGGTCTGGGGCACTGGGTCTCTCTCTGCCTTACAGCATGAGCCCAGAGCTGGCTTCACATCTCTCTCCTGTCCTTGGGGTCCTGGAGGTATAGGTATAGGCTGTCTCACTGAGGGGAGGAGGTGGGTTGTGTAGAAAACAAGCCAAACCAATCATGTAGACATATCCTATTAACAACGTTTGGAGAATAATCTCATATCATGACATATGCTACATAAAGTTCTTCTGACAAAAGTTAGCAGCAAATTTCAAGACGTTATGCATTTTGTTACAGAGGATTTTGCTACTTCATAATAACACCAGTGTGACTTCACCTGGAATGATAAAGGGTTGAATCACCTAATAAAGCCAGATGAAAATGATATAACAGCAATATCATGTCTGTGCATTAGCCTGAACCAGAGATGGCAGCATTACTATAGCCATAACTCATATCACATCACCTTCCTGAATAGTGAAGTCTTCATCCTCTCATCTCCCACCAAGCTGTAAGTGCTTCTCTCTTGAGACTAGAGATATGTTTACCATATGGGAGTTACGCAGGGACAGTATCTCTTAACCACTGAACTATCCAACATATTGACACCAGAGACGATGCGGAGGAGATTTATAGCATCGGACAGTATTTACTAGCCTGGTCCCAGATCTGTTTGTGCCGTCTATGAGAATGACCAAAGGAGCTTTCAAGACAGCGCAAACAGATCTGGGATCAGGCTAAGTGTTTACTGCTCCGGGACAAACACTATCCATCATCATTTACCTCTACTGTCGTCTGTTTACGGTTGTAAAATGTGGATAATTTCCCCAAAATGTCCAGGTTTTCCAGGAATCCTGGTTGGAGGATTCAGGATTTCCTGCTTATAACCTCCCGATTTCAGAAATGTTTCAACCGGGGTTTGATCTTGGGTTGTGATCTTTCTAAGAAGCCGTCGGTTAAAATGGCTAAGCTAATGTCTTTAATTGTAATCTTATTGTCTTTATTTTGCATTATCTTTTCGAAGATCAAGTTGGAGGGTTTGATTGGATGTGGGTAAGACACTCTTTGCCCACTTTGAGTTGAATACACAGTCATCTAAAAAGCCGTTTCTCGCCACAGACAAGAATATCTTTGCCTCTTTCAACTCCAGGACTGGAGATCTCTTTTGGAGACATGTGGACAAGACGGGACCAGAGGGAGCCACAGACACACTACTGCTGCATGGACAAGATGCTCTGATGGTGGTTGGAGATGGTAGTCTGCTCCGTTCCTGGGACACAAACATTGGCAGGCTGAACTGGGAAGCCGTGCTGGATACTGGCAGCTTCCAGGCTGTGTGTTTTGTGGCAATACAGGACACTGTAAAGCACGTGGCAGTGCTGAAGTAAGCTGCCATCTCTCTCCACTACTTATCCAATGGACAACAGAAATGGGTGGAGAACCTGCCTGACAGTGATGCAGTCCAATACCAGGCAGTGTACTCAGGTGGAAAAGAGGTCTGTGTGTTGGGGGTGGTTCGTAACTCTCACCTCACTATCATAGCCTACAGCCTAGAGGATGGAGAGATCATCAAGCAGAGATCAGTTGAAGCCCCGTGGCTGTCCAGTGTTGAGTCCAGCTGTGTGGTGGTTGGTCAGGGGGTGTTGATGTGGGTGGACACCAGCCCATCCTGGTGTCCACCCAGCCCCACCCGGCCCGCTCCCCCATCTCAGAGTTCTTTTTCCAGCTAGGACCAGACCACCACATCCTGCTGCAGCTCAATGATGATGGATCCACCATAGCCCCACTCAGAGATTTCCAGCCGGCGTTCTTGGTCTCATTTACCGCCACAGGGGAGAAGACTGTTGCTGCCGTCATGACTCCCAAAAACGAAACTGCTTGTGCTATCAATCTGTTCAGCGCTGACTGGATATGGTGGACCTGCCACTCACTGGGACCCAGGCGGAGCTGGAGGGGGAGTTTGGCAAGAAAGCTGACGGGTTGTTCCCAATGGAGCTGAAGCGTCTGTCATCCTGCATGTGTTCAACCCCATCTTTGGCAGGAAGAGCCACATAGCCCTGCCGGCCCGGCCCCATCCTCCAGTCACTACTAACTCCTGTCATCCACCAGGACTACGCCAAGGTCCTGCTGCTGGTTGATGACCAATACAAGGTGACAGCCTTCCCCTCCACTAAGAAGGTCCTGCAGGAGCTCCAGGAGATGGCCTCCTCTATCTTCTTCTACTTGGTCCATTCAGAGCATGGAAACCTGTCTGGATTCAGACTATACACTGCCCCCTCTGGTATGTATTTTTATTTTTTAAATTTGTGCTAAAGGGTATGTTTAGGGCAGTCCTGTGTAGCTCAGACGGTAGAGCATGCACTAACTAACTGTAAGTTGCTCTGGATAATAGCGTCTGCTAAAATGACTTAGAATGTAAAGAAAATATGCCCACCTCGTGGCACAGATACTTGAAGACCAGCCCTATGGCAGATAATGAACTGGGGTGTGTGTACTGAGCAGTGTTGGTCTTTTTAAGTATTTATTTGATGCACTGGAAGTTTTGTGTTCACATGATTTATCTTAACTAATATTTTCTCCCATGGCTTTTGTGTAAATTACAATTTGTATGATATTTATGTATGCTCCCAAGTGGCACAGTGGTCTAAGACACTGCAGAGGTGTCACTACAGACAACCTGGTTCGAATCCAGAGTATCACAACCGGCCGTGATTGGCAGTCCCATAGGGCGTCGCCCGAGTTTGGTCGGTGTAGGCTGTCATTGTAAATAAGAATTTGTTCTTAACTGACTTGCGTGGTTAAATAAATAAACATTTCTGTAAATCTGGGAATTTCAGGAAAGATATAAGCATTTATCTCCCCTACCTCTGTGGCAGAGTTACGTCTGTGTTAAAAAGGATGTTCTATGGATAGATAGCATCTCTCTGAAAGTGTCTCCCTGCTATAGGCCTAAATAGTGGCTGATGTGGATAAATGTATATATTGAGTTCATTATTCATAACAAGAGCATTCAAGATATGCTATATGACTCTGCTAATGCATATGTTGCCATATCACTGGTTCTCCCTAGCAATGAGCATCGCTCCACTTCAGTGCATCTGTGGGAGGCCATTCCCTAAGGTACAGACCTACTGTCAGCAATATACCATGAATAAGCTACAGGAAACTACTGCAATAATGAGTGTACGGTTTGCTGATAGTATAACCTGCTATCTGTACACTGGTTCACTGATAGTATAACCTGCTATCTGTACACTGGTTCACTAACACTGATAGTATAACCTGCTATCTGTACACTGGTTCACTAACACTGATAGTATAACCTGCTATCTGTACACTGGTTCACTAACACTGATAGTATAACCTGCTATCTGTACACTGGTTCACTAACACTGATAGTATAACCTGCTATCTGTACACTGGTTCACTAATTCTGATAGTATAACCTTCTATCTGTACACTGGTTCACTAATACTGATAGTATAACCTGCTATCTGTACACTGGTTCACTAACACTGATAGTATAACCTGCTATCTGTACACTGGTTCACTAACACTGATAGTATAACCTGCTATCTGTACACTGGTTCACTAACACTGATAGTATAACCTGCTATCTGTACACTGGTTCACTAACACTGATAGTATAACCTGCTATCTGTACACTGGTTCACTAACACTGATAGTATAACCTGCTATCTGTACACTGGTTCACTAACACTGATAGTATAACCTGCTATCTGTACACTGGTTCACTAACACTGATAGTATAACCTGCTATCTGTACACTGGTTCACTAATACTGATAGTATAACCTGCTATCTGTACACTGGTTCACTAACACTGATAGTATAACCTGCTATCTGTACACTGGTTCACTAACACTGATAGTATAACCTGCTATCTGTACACTGGTTCACTAACACTGATAGTATAACCTGCTATCTGTACACTGGTTCACTAACACTGATAGTATAACCTGCTATCTGTACACTGGTTCACTAACACTGATAGTATAACCTGCTATCTGTATACTGGTTCACTAACACTGATAGTATAACCTGCTATCTGTACACTGGTTCACTAACACTGATAGTATAACCTGCTATCTGTATCAGTGTAAAGTAATTATTCTGAAGTAAACTGCATATTTTTAACACACTGATTCATGCTTTTTGTGGGGATGTCACTCTTTTTGATAAAATGGTGCTGCATGGGGAAATATTAGAGGGATTAAAAGCAACCTGTGAAGAAATGTATCTGGGGATTTCCACTTACCTCTCCTCATCCACTCTCTCTACGATGTCTGCCCTAGTTTTCAACAAACACTCATCTTATTCTTTCATCTCAAAAATACTTATTTCAAACAGAAGATGAAAAATATACCATATGCATTGAGGCTTGTTTTATGTTTGAGTGGCAGTACTTATGAAACACTGTAGCTCTCCCAAGAGAAAACACATGACTACATGGACGCAAGCTCACACACCTACTCAAATCTGGACACCGAAGAGAAACCCTCAGTAACATATTCAAGAAAACAAACATCTACAAACCAAAATGTCCCAAAGGAACCGGAGCAGATTTCACAGAATAGTTTGGTCCTTCTTGTCTGTCTGAAGTGATTACTATATCTTCCTAGGCAGAGAACTAACCTTTTTAATTGGAGAAGCTCCCTAACGATGAGCAAACTACAGAGAGAGTCAGAACATGACATTTACAAGAGTCGACAGGAGTCGACAGGAGAGGAGAGGAGAGGAGAGGAGAGGAGAGGAGAGGAGAGGAGAGGAGAGGAGAGGAGAGGAGAGGAGAGGAGAGTTCAAAGCTAAGCTTCATTTGACCAGGTTAACAGAGGAGCTACTGAACATACTGAGATTTTAAAACGACTAGGGCCTGTGCAGCTGCCTCTTCAAATCCTTATGATCATACAGGACAGGATCCGAATGTCCTTGAGTGGCTCAGCCAGAGCCCGGACTTGAACCCGATCGAACATCTATGGAGAGACCTCAAATACAGGTGTGCCAACTTGTCATATCCAAGAAGACTTGAGGCTGTAATCGCTGCCAAAGGTGCTTCAACAAAGTACTGAGTAAAGGTTCTTAATACTTATGTAAATGTAATATTTCATCAATTTTAGAACAAGACTGTAATGTAACAAAATGTGGAAAAAGTCAAGGTGTCTGAATACTTTCCGAATGCACTGTATCTACCTCAAATACCTTGTACCCCTGTACAGTGATATTGTTGTACTCCCTGTATATAGCTCCACATTGATCTGGTACTGGTACTCCCTGTATATAGCTCCATATTGATCTGGTACTGGTACTCCCTGTATATAGCTCCATATTGATCTGGTACTGGTACTCCCTATATATAGCTCCACATTGATCTGGTACTGGTACGCCCTGTATATAGCTCTACATTGATCTGGTACTGGTACTCCCTGTATATAGCTCCATATTGATCTGGTACTGGTACTCCCTGACTGTCTTGATGACAGACTGACCAGAATCCTACTGACTGTCTTGATGACAGACTGACCAGAATCCTACTGACTGTCTTGATGACAGACTGACCAGAATCCTACTGACTGTCTTGATGACAGACTGACCAGAATCCTACTGACTGTCTTGATGACAGACTGACCAGAATCCTACTGACTGTCTTGATGACAGACTGACCAGAATCCTACTGACTGTCTTGATGACAGACTGACCAGAATCCTACTGACTGTCTTGACGACAGACTGACCAGAATCCTACTGACTGTCTTGACGACAGACTGACCAGAATCCTACTGACTGTCTTGACGACAGACTGACCAGAATCCTAGAGTCATACTGGCGTGTGACTAACAGCTGATGCCACACATGTGACATTGACTGTGACAGTCTGAGCTCATTCCTGGTTGACAGGAAATATCTGGAAACTTGTTGGTTCCGACTGCCAACAATAAACAACATGAGACTAAACCACAGCAAATATAGAAAATGGAAAGCATCCGGAAAGTATCAACTGGTTATTTTGTGCCAATGTTTCCACCTCATGGACTACTGTGTGTCAGTTGCTTATCAGGGTAGGAACAAGGAGTCCTACCTGATTTAACGCACCGTCTTCTCTCTATGTATGATGAGGCAACTAGACTCTAGTATCTATGCTGGGTCCCCTGAGTTGAGTTCCACATGCACGGCTCTCCAACTGACCTACTTAAAGAGAGGAAAGGGCTGGCTGGAGCCTGTTATAACGCTATTATGCTTAGTGGTTCAGCAGACCTTTAACAGACACTACTAGCAACATGTCCACCTGAGGATCTGTCTTTTTCAGCCATGTATTTCCTGTGTTTGAAGGGAACGCCACTTGGCATTTAAAGCTCACTGGATTGCTTGTTTTTATTTGACTCCCTCGTTAACTTTACGACCGTAGAAATGTTTCTAAAGACCTGTCAAACACACCCTGGTAATGGCTGAAATGGGCTTCAATGGAATACATGGGCTTTCCGTTGAATCTATAACAACGCTAAAGCTACGTCTGGGTTTTAGCTCATTGTCTCGACACTTACGTCACAAGAAAGAGAATAAATATTATTTGTTCATTTTTGGTGGAAATGAAAAAAGCACTAATTTAATACAGTGGAAATGTTTACAAATTAGATGAGCAGAAATGAAAGGAACTTCTATAGTGATATTATGTCTGATCTGGCAAACAATATGTTCAGATCGGCGTAAACTAGAGCCAAGCACGATGATTTTTTAACTGTGTGTATCCTGCTATTGACACACTTGTTGTATTATACAAGAGAATGTGACCACAACAGTAATCAATGAGGCAGTCTAGACAGAGCAGGTGAGTTAAGGTAGGGTAGACAGAGCCCCTCTGCCAGATAGAGAGCCATGCTGGAAGCTGAATACAGGGTTAACACAGCCCCTTTGCCAGATAGAGAGCCATGCTGGAAGCTGAATACAGGGTTAACACAGCCCCTCTGCCAGATAGAGAGCCATACTGGAAGCTGAATACAGGGTTAACACAGCCCCTCTGCCAGATAGAGAGCCATACTGGAAGCTGAATACAGGGTTAACACAGCCCCTCTGCCAGATAGAGAACCATGCTGGAAGCTGAATACAGGGTTAACACAGCCCCTCTGCCAGATAGAGAGCCATACTGGAAGCTGAATACAGGGTTAACACAGCCCCTCTGCCAGATAGAGAGCCATACTGGAAGCTGAATACAGGGTTAACACAGCCCCTCTGCCAGATAGAGAGCCATACTGGAAGCTGAATACAGGGTTAACACAGCCCCTCTGCCAGATAGAGAGCCATACTGGAAGCTGAATACAGGGTTAACACAGCCCCTCTGCCAGATAGAGAGCCATACTGGAAGCTGAATACAGGGTTAACACAGCCCCTCTGCCAGATAGAGAACCATGCTGGAAGCTGAATACAGGGTTAACACAGCCCCTCTGCCAGATAGAGAGCCATGCTGGAAGCTGAATACAGGGTTAACACAGCCCCTCTGCCAGATAGAGAGCCATACTGGAAGCTGAATACAGGGTTAACACAGCCCCTCTGCCAGATAGAGAGCCATACTGGAAGCTGAATACAGGGTTAACACAGCCCCTCTGCCAGATAGAGAGCCATACTGGAAGCTGAATACAGGGTTAACACAGCCCCTCTGCCAGATAGAGAGCCATACTGGAAGCTGAATACAGGGTTAACACAGCCCCTCTGCCAGATAGAGAGCCATACTGGAAGCTGAATACAGGGTTAACACAGCCCCTCTGCCAGATAGAGAGCCATACTGGAAGCTGAATACAGGGTTAACACAGCCCCTCTGCCAGATAGAGAGCCATACTGGAAGCTGAATACAGGGTTAACACAGCCCCTCTGCCAGATAGAGAGCCATACTGGAAGCTGAATACAGGGTTAACACAGCCCCTCTGCCAGATAGAGAGCCATACTGGAAGCTGAATACAGGGTTAACACAGCCCCTCTGCCAGATATCGAGCCATAATGAGACGATCGCCATCTAATTGTGTTAATTGTTGTAAATCTCTCTCTCATTAAAGAGTCCTTTGTTGTTGTCAATGGCTACTACTGTCCCGTCATTCGGGGAACGGACAGTAGTAGCCATTCCTGGTCGATTCCACGCCAGCTGAAAATACTTTTGTATCTCAGGTTGTTCTGGCAATTCTCAGATAAAAACTTAATTGAAAGGAAGGATGTTTGACATGCTTGACATCACAAACCATTTTTTTTTTTTTATCATATGATGAAAGTGGCCATTTTAGGCCCTTTTTAGACCTAGATGCCTCCTCTAAGACCTTATGATCTGTGAACCGTACATGATACAGACAACATCTTGGTGTCATTATGATCTGTGAACCGTACATGATACAGACAACATCTTGATGTCATTATGATCTGTGAACCGTGCATGATACAGACAACATCTTGATGTCATTATGATCTGTGAACCGTACATGATACAGACAACATCTTGGTGTCATTATGATCTGTGAACCGTACATGATACAGACAACATCTTGATGTCATTATGATCTGTGAACCGTACATGATACAGACAACATCTTGGTGTCATTATGATCTGTGAACCGTACATGATGCAGACAACATCTTGGTGTCATTATGATCTGTGAACCGTACATGATACAGACAACATCTTGGTGTCATTATGATCTGTGAACCGTACATGATACAGACAACATCTTGGTGTCATTATGATCTGTGAACCGTACATGATACAGACAACATCTTGGTGTCATTATGATCTGTGAACCGTACATGATACAGACAACATATTGGTGTCATTATGATCTGTGAACCGTACATGATACAGACAACATCTTGATGTCATCATACTCCTTATATCGTGGTCAAGCTTATGGAGAATGTCTACATTAATAGATGTGAGAGGAGAGAAGGGTAGAAGGAGTGAGGAGAGGAGGGTAGAAGGTGAGAGGAGAGAAGGGTAGGAGATGAGAGGAGAGGAGGGTAGGAGGTGAGAGGAGAGAAGGGTAGGAGGAGAGAGGAGAGGAGGGTAGAAGGAGAAAGGAGAGGAGGGTAGAAGGAGAGAGGAGGGTAGGAGGAGAGAGGAGAGAAGGGTAGGAGGAGAGAGGAGAGGAGGGTAGAAGGTGAGAGGAGAGAAGGGTAGGAGGAGAGAGGAGAGGAGGGTAGAAGGAGAGAGGAGAGAAGGGTAGAATGAGAGAGGAGAGGAGGGTAGAAGGAGAGAGGAGAGGAGGGTAGAAGGAGAGAGGAGAGAAGGGTAGAATGAGAGAGGAGAGGAGGGTAGAATGAGAGAGGAATGCTGCTTCAGCACCACCTGCAGTGCAGAACAAAAACCAATACATCAGAATAACTTACTATACACAACTGCTTCTCTCCTCCCTAATCTCTACCAGGCTACTATCTCATACAAGAGAATCGTACTGCTGCAGGACGTACCTAACATTCCATCCTGTATTCAATCAAACATGCAATTACTTAACGGTTTAAATTGTGCCTGCTACAAGATAACGGAGAGTGTGAACTGGTGCGGTGTCCTTATAACACAATGTTCAGTATTAAATACAGTGAATGTACTGCTGCAAAAGGTGACATGTTGTAAAATGAGGTTGTATTTCAGGAGAGGGAAAAAGGATCCTCTATCCACTGGTACCATTGATTACTGCCCCAGGAATCCCCTATCATGCAGCCCTTTCATCAATTACTACCTAAATAAAAATCCATACTGGACAGACCACCAGTACTGGTACCTAGCCTACGGCTCTGTAGAGAGAGCTTCCTGATATTTAGACATGAGATGGTGCAGTTAACATGATCTATACTGTTCACAATCATGATACTTTTCTGTCAGAGCTCAAGAAACAAATGAAAGAGGGAAAGGTTGGATTAGTGTAATACTTCTACAGACAAACTCTCCTTTTAGAGATGATGTTTTCCCCATTAGAAAACAAGCCAGAATAACAGACATCAGAGATTATGATGATGCCAAAAGAGCAGCTGTGGAAAAGGACACCTGCCCTATCGCCTGCAATGGAAACATCAGGAATTAAAAGGACACCTGCCCTATCGCCTGCAATGGAAACATCAGGAATTAAAAGGACACCTGCCCTATCGCCTGCAATGGAAACATCAGGAATTAAAAGGACACCTGCCCTATCGCCTGCAATGGAAACATCAGGAGTTATAAAAGCAGAACTCACTATCTTGTCTGTCCTCTCCTGCTGTTAAATCTCTCTCTAAATAAATAAATAGTATGGATATAAAACCATACTATAAAACCATACACAAAGACACCATGACTGGAAATGTATGAAAGCCAAAACAGGCAACCTGGTGTTCCCCAGTTCCAGACCTGTCAGTGTCACTGAGGGTTTAAAGACACATGCAGCTTGTCAGCGCTTTAGCCTCAGAAGCCTCAGCCACCATTGGCTCTGTCATTTTCTTCCCCTGCTCCATTTTCTGTCATGGTCTCCTTCCTGCTGCTGATAGCACTGTTGGCCTGACACAATAATGGCACCAGGGGGATTGAGAGAATTTACACTCTCCGCTTCAACATGCTTCCATGCTGCTGCCGCCTCATTAAAAATTAAAAGGATGGAGGAAAATCGAGGTATGGCTTCCCTTCCCTCCCTCCTCCCTCGTTCAAGCTGCCACCTTCCTCCTCCCTCTCTCTCCACTCCCACCTCCCTCCTCCCTCTCTCTCCCCTCCCCTCCCACCTCCCTCTCTCTCCCCTCCCACCTACCTCCTCTATCTCTCTCCCCTCCCACCTGCCCCCTCCCTCTCTCTCCCCTCCCACCTCCCTCCTCCATCTCTCTCCCCACCTTCCTCCTCCATCTCTCTCCCCTCCCACCTCCCTCCTCCATCTCTCTCCCCTCCCACCTGCCTCCTCCTTTTTTCTGGCCTCTTCCTTATATTCCTCCTTCCACTCTCCCTGTCCCTCCCCGCTTCCCTCCCCATCTCCCCTCCCTCCTCCCTCCTCTCTCACTGTCTATTTTGTCTCACTACTGGAGCCACACTCTGCACCACTCTGTCAGTCTGGACCTGCCAGCCCGCCAACAGACGAATGCACAGCACACAAACATTCAGAATCTTTCAAAGCAAGTAAAGGTTAGAAAAGAGGGGGGATAGCGGAGTTCAACACTTCTAGAGCACTGAAATAGAGAGGAGGTAGCTGTTCCATGTAGATGATCTAACCCACACTGTCTCTACTAATGAAGAGGTAGCTGTTCCATGTAGATGATGTAACCCACACTGTCTCTACTAATGAAGAGGTAGCTGTTCCATGTAGATGATGTAACCCACACTGTCTCTACTAATGAAGAGGTAGCTGTTCCATGTAGATGATGTAACCCACACTGTCTCTACTAATGAAGAGGTAGCTGTTCCATGTAGATGATCTAACCCACACTGTCTCTACTAATGAAGAGGTAGCTGTTCCATGTAGATGATGTAACCCACACTGTCTCTACTAATGAAGAGGTAGCTGTTCCATGTAGATGATCTAACCCACACTGTCTCTACTAATGAAGAGGTAGCTGTTCCATGTAGATGATGTAACCCACACTGTCTCTACTAATGAAGAGGTAGCTGTTCCATGTAGATGATCTAACCCACACTGTCTCTACTAATGAAGAGGTAGCTGTTCCATGTAGATGATGTAACCCACACTGTCTCTACTAATGAAGAGGTAGCTGTTCCATGTAGATGATGTAACCCACACTGTCTCTACTAATGAAGAGGTAGCTGTTCCATGTAGATGATGTAACCCACACTGTCTCTACTAATGAAGAGGTAGCTGTTCCATGTAGATGATGTAACCCACACTGTCTCTACTAATGAAGGGGTAGCTGTTCCATGTAGATGATGTAACCCACACTGTCTCTACTAATGAAGAGGTAGCTGTTCCATGTAGATGATGTAACCCACACTGTCTCTACTAATGAAGAGGTAGCTGTTCCATGTAGATGATGTAACCCACACTGTCTCTACTAATGAAGAGGTAGCTGTTCCATGTAGATGATGTAACCCACACTGTCTCTACTAATGAAGAGGTAGATGTTCCATGTAGATGATGTAACCCACACTGTCTCTACTAATGAAGAGGTAGCTGTTCCATGTAGATGATCTAACCCACACTGTCTCTACTAA
Organism: Thymallus thymallus; assembly: GCA_023634145.1. Taxonomy (NCBI): domain Eukaryota; kingdom Metazoa; phylum Chordata; class Actinopteri; order Salmoniformes; family Salmonidae; genus Thymallus; species Thymallus thymallus. The sequence continues at coordinate 34,938,104 of CM042378.1, read as the reverse complement.
TGAAGAGGTAGATGTTCCATGTAGATGATGTAACCCACACTGTCTCTACTAATGAAGAGGTAGCTGTTCCATGTAGATGATCTAACCCACACTGTCTCTACTAATGAAGAGGTAGCTGTTCCATGTAGATGATCTAACCCACACTGTCTCTACTAATGAAGAGGTAGATGTTCCATGTAGATGATGTAACCCACACTGTCTCTACTAATGAAGAGGTAGCTGTTCCATGTAGATGATCTAACCCACACTGTCTCTACTAATGAAGAGGTAGCTGTTCCATGTAGATGATCTAACCCACACTGTCTCTACTAATGAAGAGGTAGATGTTCCATGTAGATGATGTAACCCACACTGTCTCTACTAATGAAGAGGTAGATGTTCCATGTAGATGATGTAACCCACACTGTCTCTACTAATGAAGAGGTAGATGTTCCATGTAGATGATGTAACCCACACTGTCTCTACTAATGAAGAGGTAGATGTTCCATGTAGATGATGTAACCCACACTGTCTCTACTAATGAAGAGGTAGCTGTTCCATGTAGATGATGTAACCCACACTGTCTCTACTAATGAAGAGGTAGATGTTCCATGTAGATGATGTAACCCACACTGTCTCTACTAATGAAGAGGTAGCTGTTCCATGTAGATGATGTAACCCACACTGTCTCTACTAATGAAGAGGTAGATGTTCCATGTAGATGATGTAACCCACACTGTCTCTACTAATGAAGAGGTAGATGTTCCATGTAGATGATGTAACCCACACTGTCTCTACTAATGAAGAGGTAGATGTTCCATGTAGATGATGTAACCCACACTGTCTCTACTAATGAAGAGGTAGATGTTCCATGTAGATGATGTAACCCACACTGTCTCTACTAATGAAGAGGTAGCTGTTCCATGTAGATGATGTAACCCACACTGTCTCTACTAATGAAGAGGTAGATGTTCCATGTAGATGATGTAACCCACACTGTCTCTACTAATGAAGAGGTAGCTGTTCCATGTAGATGATGTAACCCACACTGTCTCTACTAATGAAGAGGTAGCTGTTCCATGTAGATGATGTAACCCACACTGTCTCTACTAATGAAGAGGTAGCTGTTCCATGTAGATGATGTAACCCACACTGTCTCTACTAATGAAGAGGTAGCTGTTCCATGTAGATGATGTAACCCACACTGTCTCTACTAATGAAGAGGTAGCTGTTCCATGTAGATGATGTAACCCACACTGTCTCTACTAATGAAGAGGTAGCTGTTCCATGTAGATGATGTAACCCACACTGTCTCTACTAATGAAGAGGTAGCTGTTCCATGTAGATGATGTAACCCACACTGTCTCTACTAATGAAGAGGTAGCTGTTCCATGTAGATGATCTAACCCACACTGTCTCTACTAATGAAGAGGTAGCTGTTCCATGTAGATGATCTAACCCACACTGTCTCTACTAATGAAGAGGTAGCTGTTCCATGTAGATGATCTAACCCACACTGTCTCTACTAATGAAGAGGTAGCTGTTCCATGTAGATGATCTAACCCACACTGTCTCTACTAATGAAGAGGTAGCTGTTCCATGTAGATGATCTAACCCACACTGTCTCTACTAATGAAGAGGTAGCTGTTCCATGTAGATGATCTAACCCACACTGTCTCTACTAATGAAGAGGTAGCTGTTCCATGTAGATGATCTAACCCACACTGTCTCTACTAATGAAGAGGTAGCTGTTCCATGTAGATGATCTAACCCACACTGTCTCTACTAATGAAGAGGTAGCTGTTCCATGTAGATGATCTAACCCACACTGTCTCTACTAATGAAGAGGTAGCTGTTCCATGTAGATGATCTAACCCACACTGTCTCTACTAATGAAGAGGTAGCTGTTCCATGTAGATGATCTAACCCACACTGTCTCTACTAATGAAGAGGTAGCTGTTCCATGTAGATGATGTAACCCACACTGTCTCTACTAATGAAGAGGTAGATGTTCCATGTAGATGATGTAACCCACACTGTCTCTACTAATGAAGAGGTAGCTGTTCCATGTAGATGATGTAACCCACACTGTCTCTACTAATGAAGAGGTATATGTTCCATGTAGATGATGTAACCCACACTGTCTCTACTAATGAAGAGGTAGCTGTTCCATGTAGATGATGTAACCCACACTGTCTCTACTAATGAAGAGGTAGATGTTCCATGTAGATGATGTAACCCACACTGTCTCTACTAATGAAGAGGTAGCTGTTCCATGTAGATGATGTAACCCACACTGTCTCTACTAATGAAGAGGTAGCTGTTCCATGTAGATGATGTAACCCACACTGTCTCTACTAATGAAGAGGTAGATGTTCCATGTAGATGATGTAACCCATACTGTCTCTACTAATGAAGAGGTAGATGTTCCATGTAGATGATGTAACCCACACTGTCTCTACTAATGAAGAGGTAGATGTTCCATGTAGATGATGTAACCCACACTGTCTCTACTAATGAAGAGGTAGCTGTTCCATAGGTCTGCACTAATATGATTCATAGCCAGCCAGACAGTCAGGTTACATAACGTTAGTAATGACAAAGTCAACCTTGTCTTAGAGTGGCAACCTATGACTTCTAGTTTCACACACAGACCTCTGAGATCCCTCACACTACCTGTCTGTGTCTTCACAATGTATGACCTGTCTGTCATATTAACAGGATAATAAACCGGTCTTATCCTTACAACAATTATCACTGGATTATCACTAGATTATCACTAGATTATCACTGGATTATCACTAGATTATCACTAGATTATCACTAGATTATCACTGGATTATCACTAGATTATCACTAGATTATCACTAGATTATCACTGGATTATCACTAGATTATCACTAGATTATCACTAGATTATCACTAGAAGTATCTGGGAATCAGATTATTAATCAGTGCATAACACACTGAACTGAACGCCTGCTTTAGAACCTCTGTAGCTATGTTATAGAACCTCCGTAGCTATGTTATAGAACCTCCGTAGCTATGTTATAGAACCTCTGTAGCTATGTTATAGAACCTCTGTAGCTATGTTATAGAACCTCTGTAGCTATGTTATAGAACCTCTGTAGCTATGTTATAGAACCTCCGTAGCTATGTTATAGAACCTCCGTAGCTATGTTATAGAACCTCCGTAGCTATGTTATAGAACCACTGTAGCTATGTTATAGAACCGCCGTAGCTATGTTATAGAACCTATGTAGCTATGTTATAGAACCTCTGTAGCTATGTTATAGAACCTCTGTAGCTATGTTATAGAACCTCCGTAGCTATGTTATAGAACCTCCGTAGCTATGTTATAGAACCTCCGTAGCTATGTTATAGAACCTCTGTAGCTATGTTATAGAACCTCTGTAGCTATGTTATAGAACCTCTGTAGCTATGTTATAGAACCTCTGTAGCTATGTTTCTTCCTCTTAAACAGCGGTTTGTAGCCAACTCATTCAGGCTCTGTTCTGCCATGAGAACTGAAATAAGGGAAGTAAAATATTTGATATTCGTATGAGAGAGAGAGAGAGAGAGAGAGGTAGAGAGAGAGAGAGAGAGAGAGAGAGAGAGAGAGAGAGAGAGAGAGAGGTAGAGGTAGAGAGAGGTAGAGAGAGGTAGAGGTAGAGAGAGAGAGAGAGAGAGAGAGAGAGAGAGAGAGAGAACCACTAATGAGAGGTTTGGATTTGTCGCCTTGCAGCCTGATGATGCAGTGCTTATCATGGTCATGTTCCAAGTGGAACCCTATTCCCTATATAGAGCACTAGGCCTACTCTTGATCTGAACCCAATGGGTCCTGGTCAAAAGTATGGCACTGTATAGGGAATAGTGTTCCATTTGGGAAACAACCCATTACATTAGCATGTGTTTGTCTGATTAGAGACCCTGGTTAGGAAGTCAAGGGCTCCTTTTGACAGACAGACAGACACACAGACAGACAGACAGACACACAGACAGACAGACAGACACACAGACAGACAGACAGACAGACAGACACACAGACACACAGACACACAGACAGACACACAGACAGACAGACAGACAGACAGACACACAGACAGACAGACAGACACACAGACACACAGACACACAGACAGACAGACAGACACACAGACACACAGACACACAGACAGACACACAGACAGACAGACAGACAGACAGACAGACAGACACACAGACAGACAGACAGACAGACAGACAGACAGACACACAGCAGGCTGCTGTGACAGGAGACACACAGGAGCATGTTAGAGTTCGACTATTATTAGCATTAGCTATCTAAGCATAATGGAACAATGCTTCCAAAAGACAGTCACAGACTGCTATTTTAGCCTATGTTATGGTAGGATACACAGCCTATGTTATGGTAGGATACACAGCCTATGTTATGGTAGGATACACAGCCTATGTTATGGTAGGATACACAGCCTATGTTATGGTAGGATACACAGCCTATGTTATGGTAGGATACACAGCCTATGTTATGGTAGGATACACAGCCTATGTTATGGTAGGATACACAGCCTATGTTATGGTAGGATACACAGCCTATGTTATGGTAGGATACACAGCCTATGTTATGGTAGGATACACAGCCTATGTTATGGTAGGATACACAGCCTATGTTATGGTAGGATACACAGCCTATGTTATGGTAGGATACACAGCCTATGTTATGGTAGGATACACACCCTATGTTATGGTAGGATACACAGCCTATGTTATGGTAGGATACACAGCCTATGTTATGGTAGGATACACAGCCTATGTTATGGTAGGATACACAGCCTATGTTATGGTAGGATACACAGCCTATGTTATGGTAGGATACACAGCCTATGTTATGGTAGGATACACAGCCTATGTTATGGTAGGATACACAGCCTATGTTATGGTAGGATACACAGCTAAAGACGGTAAACAATTGATTATTTATGACAAATACAATTACCAGAAGGCATAATATGTGCATAGGGTTTAGCACCTAACATACATTTCACACCCGATAGACGCATCACATCGGCTATTTTATAGATCCAAGGCGGAGGTGTGTGCGGTGATTGCCTATAACGGTGCCTCCACCCTTCGGCAATACAACCATCCCATATCTAACAGATGTACCTTACCTTAAATCCACGAGAGTCCGTGTGAAATAGCCTTAAGTTTTCGTCAAAAATGTACATCCAACCTTACGCCTGAGAGGTACCGTACATTCTGCAGCATCACAAGATAACAGGATCCAGGCGCGGGGATGGAGAGGTGCGGGGATGGAGAGGTGCGAGGAGAACCGCTAGTGGTGGGGGGGGGGGGTAAGTTTAGAGCGCCGCCCTGTGACAAAACCCGGTAATTCTACACACCCACCTGAAAACATAAGCATAGCCTACGCCAAAAATATGTTTGCCTGCGGTACAGAGGCTATATCGGTCCGCTAACGTCTCGATCACACCCGACAGGTTTTTGAGTTTCAGAAGTACATTAATTTCCAATGGAATGCTGCGCTTGCCTTACAGCATTGCATTGCAGAGGCAGTTGCAGTGCGTTTTGTGTGGTGCATATGTTGGATGTATCGAACGTGTGCATCAAACTGTATGCATAGAGTTTGACAGAAATGGTAGCAGAAGGTGAATGTTGAACTTTTGTTGCACACATATCAATATAAATTGCTGTCGGTATGATCAAGGCCTAATATAGCACTATTAAAGGCCCAGTACACTACTTTTGTGATTACATACAGTGGGTGAAATAAGTATTGAACACGTCACCATTTTTCTCAGTAAATATATTTCCAAAGGGGCTATTGACATGAAAGTTTCACCAGATGTTGGTAACAACCCAAGTAATCCATACATACATAGAAACCAAAACAAATAAGTTCAGAAATTAAGTTATGTGTAATAATGTGAAATGACACAGGAAAAAAGTATTGAACACATGAAGAAAGGGAGGTTCAAAAAGGCATGGAAAGCCAAGACAACAGCTGAAAACTATCAGTAATTAAAAAGCAATCCAGCCCCCTGTCAGTGCAAATTAATATCAGCTGGTTCAGTCCCAACTGATGGCCTACAAAAAGGTCTCATTGCCAAGGTGTCACACAAGACACATCTCATGATGGGTAAAAGCAAAGAGCTGTCTCAAGACCTTCGCAACCTAATTGTTGCAAAACATAATGACGGCATTGGTTATAGGCACATTTCTAAGCTTCTGAATGTTCCAGTGAGCACTGTTGGGGCCATAATACGGAAGTAAATAAATTTGCCTCGACCAGGTGCTCCTCGCAAGATTTCTGACAGAGGAGTGAAAAGAATAATCAGAAGAGTTGTCCAAGAGCCAAGGACCACTTGTGGAGAGCTTCAAAAAGACCTGCAATTAGCAGGTACTGTTGTCTCAAAGAAAACAGTAAGTAATGCACTCCACCGCCATGGCCTGTATGCACGCTCACCACGCAAGACTCCAATGATGTTGAATCTCGTTTAAAGTTTGCTGCACAACATTTGGAAAAGCCAGTGAAATACTGGGAGAATAGTGTGGTCAGATGAGAGCAAAATTGAACTGTTTGCATGTCATAATACACACCATGTTTGTAGGAGAAATGGCACTGCACATCACCCTAAAAACACCATACCAACAGTGACGTTTGGAGGTGGGAACATCATGATGTGGGACTGCTTTTCAGCAAATGGTACTGGCAAACTTCACATAATTGAAGGAAGGATGAACGGCAAATTTACGAGGACCACCTGGTCGAGGCAAATTTATGGTGAAATGATTGTCTTTCCACTTCCGTATTATGGCCCCAACAGTGCTCACTGGAACATTCAGAAGCTTAGAAATGCGCCTATAACCAATGCCATCATTACGTTTTGCAGCAATTAGGTTGTGAATGCCTTGAGACAGCTCTTTGCTTTTACCCATCATGAGATGCGTCTTGTGTGACACCTTGGCAATGAGACCTTTTGAGGCCATCCGTTGGGACTGAACCAGCTGATATTAATTTGCACTGACAGGGGGCTGGATTGCTTTTTAATTACTGATAGTTTTCAGCTGTTGTCTTGGCTTTTGAACCTCCCTTTCTTCATGTGTTCAATACTTTTTTCCTGTGTCATTTCACATTATTACACATCTTAATTTCTGAACTTATTTGTTTTGGTTTCTTTGTATGTATGGATTACTTGGCTTGTTACCAACATCTGGTGAAACTTTCATGTCAATAGCACCTTTGGAAATATATTTACTGAGAAAAAATGGTGACGTGTTCAATACTTATTTCACCTGCTGTATATTTTTTAATGTTGTATTAATATTAGTTTTATTCAACATTTCCAGGGGGCGCTTCAGCACCAACAGCACCATTACTTCCGGCAGCTATGGCCTGCACCCGCCCTATCATTGTTTTGAATGTCTATGGTCCTGTCGCTGAAATTGTGTTGGTTAATGGAAATAGCAGGCTTCATAAAAAAAAATATTTACGAAAATTACAAAAATGTGATATTTAAGCTATTGGTTTCCACATTTACTCCACTTGCCAGGGCAAACTATTCTCAAATTACATGAGTTATATAATTCTGCCTACTATGATAACTTTATGAGGAAATGTCACATGACAACTACGGCTATTAAGACGCAGTAATAGGTAGGCTATACAACCTACATAAATCCATAGGGCCAATTGCAACCATCCAAAGCCACCAGATTATCGCCAGCTGATTTCTCTTTAACCATCTATATGGGCTAAATTCACCTGCACAGCTCTTCTCAATTGCAACCAACACTGGCTACTGATTTACCACTCCCTAACGCAGATGTCGAAGTTATATTTTAGTCCTGCTTGCAGCCAACATTTTTCAAGACTATTTCGTCCTCCAGTTGGTAACATAATCGGAACAATTTAGTCATTATTAGCAGACTAAGGGTGATTTATCTATCCTGTTTCCTCCTTTACCACGGCAAATCTACTGTGGCAATTTCCCCAACACATTGTATGAAGGAAAACGAATGTTGGTTTAGAAATCGCTCCTCCATTTCCTGGTTGCAAAAATTCTAACAGTCTGCCTAATTTCAGTTTATGTGACAAAACACGCAAGTATTGTGTTAAATATATTTTCCATAACCAAAAACATTTTATTTTCAGCTGTTTGACGTTGGTGTACAAAACCGAAAGTAAAAGACACAAAAAAAAAACTTAAGACCGGTAAGTATAGAAATAGAACATATCTACAGCTTATTAGACTTGCTTTCAACAATATTGACAGATCTATAACTCACTCTATTTTGCAGCTTCAACGCAAGTGTCCTGCAATTCTAGACATTTTGCCATGACTTACGCCATGTTAATGGTATCTTAGTTAGTGTGAATAACAAAACGAGGTCACATGCCCTGCGTGACCGGTCGGTATTCGGCCATGATTTAGATAGCTGGCTAGACTAATTTACCAATCTAAAAATTGTTAGCTTACATGACTAATTGGGTGACATAACACAAGAATAATTTCTAACGCACAACCACATTTGCAGCCGGTGTAATCTCCATTTTGAAGTACTCATTTTCTTCTTCTACTGCTTTTATGAGTTGATAAACAAACTGAAAGGATGCATGCTGCCAGTTGTAGGGTGTTTGCTGATCCCTCCTAATGACTCGATGGAATCATGTGATCCTTCCTTCACCCATAGAAAGTCCCACTCAGTTTACTTCTTTAAAATGCCAAAATAGTTTTTTTTCTTCTCTCTACTCCATGGTGGTAAATTCCCACTTGGTTACAATACAGAATAAATCAAGGAAATTGTGATTGAGTTATATAATCTATATTCTATAATCAATGAAAATGACGTCTATAAAAAATAATGTCGAATGCAATACATTATATTATTTTGCCATTAAAAGGTGAAACTTTTAATTAAATATAAGCCTACTACTTCTACTCGAATAAGTATTTTTACATCCATCAGCCTTAACGGGTTTCCGATTCTACAGTTAGGTCGGTACTTCATTGCGGGCTGGAGCATAGAATCTAGACCAGCTGTCTGGTACTGTATCGTGTTCTCTGGACACAGGAACAACGAGAACAACTGGGAAGGAGGGAGAGGATCCCCGCGTGCGAAAGGAAAATGGAGGAAATGTGTGTCGAGGTTCCAACAAGAAGCGCGTCGACAGAGGAAGAGGCGAAGCGGAGAGCTGTTATCAGTCAGCAGCCTGCGTTGTTCCGCTCACCAAGCGAGGAGATGTTGTTATGGATGTCAATGAAAGTGTCGAATTTGGTTAACAGCTTATTTGATCGAATACAAGTTTCGTAATGATTAGGTTGTTGCGAGTGTACTGATATAAGTAGGACACTTGACATCCCGGCAACTTTGAGAAAAATCACTTTATATCGGAGTTGCACCTCGTCATCGTCACCACAGCCACAAATACATACACACCGCCCATTTCTACAATATATCTTCTTAAAATGTGATTTTAAACCTAATCACACTGCTAACCTTGCGCCTAACCGTAACCTTGGATTAGGACAAAAAGGCAATGCTTTGTTTTCATTAATATTTACGATATAAACAATGTTGTCTTTGTGGCTGTGGTAATTTGTGGGAAAGGGTAGTTGTCCTTGCCTCTCATTGGCTAGAATGGTCCCACCTGATCTTGCGTCCTGTGAGGGCGGCCACTAGACTATCTGGTCAATATAATGGAGAATCTGTGTCTTCGAGTAAAGTTGGAGAAGATTAATAATGGAAAATAGATTTATTTTCCAAACCTTTAATGTGGAAATTAGAAGGCTTTACCATATATTATAAAACATGTTGTATATGGAAATTTAGATGCCATCAAAATATTAAAACACTTGTAAGCCTACAATCAGGATAGATACACTCGAGGTGAAGAACGTGCAACAGTGTTAGATCAATAGATCATTAAGGAACATACTTTAGCGGATAATACACATTGGTTGGGTGAATCCCAAATGGCACCCTATTGCCTATGGCATACAGTTGACCAGAGCACTATGGGCCCTACATATAGGCACCAGGGGTACATTTGGGACATAAACATTGATCCCTTCTACCCTACAATACTGTATCTAGTAATGCCAGACATAATGTAACCGTTATACGTATTTGACAAGACAGAATGTAATGTAATCAATATCATACAATGTCTCAATTAATTAATGCTAAAAAAAATAGATGACTTGTTAAAATTACAAAAAAACCCTATCATGATCTTCTTTACCTCACTCAGCAAATAAAACAACTGATAGATGGATGGACTAAGTGTTTTCCTGAGATTCATTCATTCATTCATTCATTCATTCATGCAGAGAGATGATGGTCAAAGTCTATTGGCTTCGTGCACCTTCAGAGAATCTCTTGAGTTTAGTGACAAATGGATATTATGCAAGTGAAAAATACTGTATTTCAATTGCATGGCTATTATTCTACACAATCAAGGCTGCTAAACAGGACATGGAAATGTAGTCCGAAAGAGGTCCACTTGCACATCCTACATTCTAACAGGTATGCATACTGTTACAATACATATCACGAAAAAGGTAAATGTACCCTGAAAACGTTACAGTAAGTCCTTCAAAATGTTTGTGGCTGTCGCCGACCAGGGTTAGATTCCAGGTGTCCTGCTGTCACGATACTGTGTCGTTATCCTACTGAGCTAAAGCCTAAAGGTTAATACTGCCCTACCAAGCAAAAAGGCAGTAACTACTCACAGTGTGGAACTGAGAAAAATGGCTTTTATTTCCCTTGGTTCCACATTAACTTTATGCAGTTACTGATAACATGACCCCCATTTACTCCAGAACACAATACAACAGAGGCAGGATCCTTGTCCTCATAATTAAACATGTATTTAATGTAGCAATTTTGACCAAATGATCAGTTACTGCCTTTTTGCTTGGTAGAGCAGAATACACGAAGTCCTTCAAAGTATCCAAAAAACATGCCATTCTGCTCCTCTACAATCTTCATACTGAAGTAGTGTCCCAAAAGGCACCATATTCCTTATATGGTTCACTACTTTTGACCAGAGCCCCATGGGTCCTGGTCAATACACTATACAATCCATACAGTATAGAGTTATATCCAATAACATATCTAGATTATCTATGGTCTATACAGTATAGAGTTATATCCAATAACAGATCTAGATTATCTATGGTCTATACAGTATAGAGTTATATCCAATAACAGATCTAGATAATCTATGGTCTATACAGTATAGAGTTATATCCAATAACAGATCTAGATTATCTATGGTCTATACAGTATAGAGTTATATCCAATAACAGATCTAGATTATCTATGGTCTATACAGCATAGAGCTATATCCAATAACAGATCTAGATTATCTATGGTCTATACAGTATAGAGTTATATCCAATAACAGATCTAGATTATCTATGGTCTATACAGTATAGAGTTATATCCAATAACATATCTAGATTATCTATGGTCTATACAGTATAGTTATATCCAATAACATATCTAGATTATCTATGGTCTATACAGTATAGAGTTATATCCAATAACAGATCTAGATTATCTCTGGTCTATACAGTATAGAGTTATATCCAATAACAGATCTAGATTATCTATGGTCTATACAGTATAGAGTTATATCCAATAACAGATCTAGATTATCTATGGTCTATACAGTATAGAGTTATATCCAATAACAGATCTAGATTATCTATGGTCTATACAGTATAGAGTTATATCCAATAACAGATCTAGATAATCTATGGTCTATACAGTATAGAGTTATATCCAATAACAGATCTAGATTATCTATGGTCTATACAGTATAGAGTTATATCCAATAACAGATCTAGATAATCTATGGTCTATACAGTATAGAGTTATATCCAATAACAGATCTAGATTATCTATGGTCTGAATTTATATGTTGCTATTTAGCTCCAGATAGTTCTCTAGGGCAGGATGGAGCAGTTCTCTAGGGCAGGATGGAGCAGTTCTCTAGGGCAGGATGGAGCAGTTCTCTAGGGCAGGATGGGGCAGTTCTCTAGGGCAGGATGGAGCAGTTCTCTAGGGCAGGATGGGGCAGTTCTCTAGGGCAGGATGGAGCAGTTCTCTAGGGCAGGATGGAGCAGTTCTCTAGGGCAGGATGGGGCAGTTCTAAGGGCAGGGTGGAGCAGTTCTCTAGGGCAGGATGGAGCAGTTCTAAGGGCAGGATGGAGCAGTTCTAAGGGCAGGATGGGGCAGTTCTAAGGGCAGGATGGGGCAGTTCTCTATGGCAGGATGGAGCAGTTCTAAGGGCAGGATGGAGCAGTTCTAAGGGCAGGATGGAGCAGTTCTAAGGGCAGGATGGAGCAGTTCTAAGGGCAGGATGGAGCAGTTCTAAGGGCAGGATGGGGCAGTTCTCTATGGCAGGATGGAGCAGTTCTAAGGGCAGGATGGAGCAGTTCTAAGGGCAGGATGGAGCAGTTCTAAGGGCAGGATGGAGCAGTTCTCTAGGGCAGGATGGGACAGTTCTCTAGGGCAGGATGGAGCAGTTCTCTAGGGCAGGATGGGGCAGTTCTCTAGGGCAGGATGGAGCAGTTCTCTAGGGCAGGATGGAGCAGTTCTCTAGGGCAGGATGGGGCAGTTCTAAGGGCAGGGTGGAGCAGTTCTCTAGGGCAGGATGGAGCAGTTCTAAGGGCAGGATGGAGCAGTTCTAAGGGCAGGATGGGGCAGTTCTAAGGGCAGGATGGGGCAGTTCTCTATGGCAGGATGGAGCAGTTCTAAGGGCAGGATGGAGCAGTTCTAAGGGCAGGATGGAGCAGTTCTAAGGGCAGGATGGAGCAGTTCTAAGGGCAGGATGGGGCAGTTCTAAGGGCAGGATGGAGCAGTTCTAAGGGCAGGATGGAGCAGTTCTCTATGGCAGGATGGGGCAGTTCTCTAGGGCAGGATGGGGCAGTTCTCTAGGGCAGGATGGAGCAGTTCTCTAGGGCAGGATGGGGCAGCCTTCAGGCAGTTCTCTAGGGCAGGTTGGGGCAGCCTTGGGGCAGTTCTCTAGGGAAGGTTGGGGCTGGGACAGCCTTGGGGCAGTTCTCTAGGGCAGGTTGGGGCAGCCTTGGGGCAGTTTAAGGCAGTGGTGGGCTGTGATTGGGGCTGGGGCTGTGGTGGTGGTTGCGGTATAGGCAGTGGTTGGGGTTCTAAGCTCTCCGGCTCCAGTCCCAGGAGGAGGCTGGGGGAGGAGAGGTGGAGGCCGGGGGAGGCCAGAGTGGTGAGGAGGGCTGAGATAGGGACGTCAGGAGACTGGAGCTTGGCTAGGATCTGTAACTGCTCCTGCTCATGACAGACCCCTGCCTCATTGCAGACGCTCTGACACAGCACTGCCAGACTCTGTAACGTCTCCTCCATGTCCCTCTGCAGCTGGCCATGCTCCTCCAACAACCTCTTCTCCTCTCCTCTCTGTGGGGCAGAATAGGATTTTACAACATCACAACCCACTGAACGGACTGGAATTTAAATGGAATTGACCCAACTCTGCAAGAGAGATGATAGCAAACACAGATGTACCAGTATGCCGATCTCGGTTTCTAGTTTATAGATGCCTTCTAGCTTCCTCTTGCGACAGCGTTGGGCGGCCACGCGGTTCTTGCTGCGCCGTCGGACGTCGTGGACGAACTCCAGCTGTTCCTGGGTCAGCTGCTGGCATCTGAGGAGCTGCTGGAAGGCACTACGACTCACTGACGAGATCTGAACCACCGGGAAGGGCAGACAAACCTGGAGAACACACACGGATGGATGAACAGACAGAGATGGTTTCTGTTCAAAAGTAGTGCACTATATAGGGTGCCATTTGGGACATTTGACCTTCCAGGAAGAACTCTGACCTCTTGTGCTCTCCTGTTGTTGGCCTCTCGCTCCGTGTCTCCGTCTGTGTCCTGGTCTCTGTCTGAGTCCTCTCCTGAGTTAACAGATGACATGTAGGGACTCTTCTCTGACTGGGACAGGCTGTCGTTCCCACTGGGGGTCTGGGCCTCCTCTGTCTCTCCTACCCCACCGGTCTCCCCCACCCCACCCATCCCACCTGTCTCCCCAACCTCTTCCATCCCCTCCACCCCCCCTGCCTCTCCTGTCCCCAGGTCTCTAAGGAAGGGGCAGTCCCCTGGATTTGAGTTCAGGTCTAGCTGCCAGTGAAAGTCTGCAGCCTTCCCCAGACCTCTGTGCTCCATGGTGTCCAGATCAGGAACTCTCCCCAGACCTCTGTGCTCCATGGTGTCCAGATCAGGAACTCTCCCCAGACCTCCGTGCTCCATGGTGTTAGGGAGACTAGGGAGAGGTTCAGTCTGTGAGGGGCAAAAGTCAGGCCAGAAACCCTTGGCCAGATGTTCAGCCACCTCCCTCTCCACGCTGCTCCGCTCTCCAAGTCCGTACCCCCCATCATCAGGGGTAAGACCACAGAGGGTGGGGTCAGAGAGAGAGGGGTCAGTGAGGGCAGAGTCAGGGAGATGACCCTCAACAGCCACAACTCCATCCAGACCAGGGCCCTCTCTCTGCTCTAACACAGGTGGCTGACACACTTGACCTAATCCTTGTGGCCTTGGGAGCATAAGGCATCCACCATGGCTCTCCCCCTCACTATTTTCTGAGCTAGGGATTTTGCCTCTTGCCAGGAGATCCAATACAGGTAGCTGTAGCTCAGCCTCCTCTACCACCCCTGAGCCTCTCAGTGGGCACGTGCCACAGGAACCTGGGTTACACCCAGCTTCTTCAGCCATCAGACTCCCAACAACAGGCTGGTCACCATCCATCTCTCCATCTGCTGCCTCCATAAGGTCTGATGGGCTCACATCGTCAGGGGACGGCAGCTCACAGGAGAGTGGGTACTCTCTCAGACTCCCCTCACCCTGTCCCATCGGACACACCGCTGCCTCCATCCCTAGAATGTCTCTATCACTGAACACAGTGTCAGGGTCTGGCTTACCGTCAACACCACCGGCACACGGCAAGGCCAGGATGGGACAGACACCAAGACCACTGGAGGACGTCAGTCCCCCGAGGGATAAGGGTGACATGTGGGGGCCACAGGTCTGCAAACAGAACTGCTCCCGACCACCACTGACCGGGTTGACTAGCAAGGCCAGGATCTTTGGACATTGGGATGACGACTGAAAGTCTATTTGTAAGTTTCGGTCCGAAGGCACTGTTAAGCTCTGGTGTGACTGTGGTGACATTGTTCCACTGGGGTTGGCAATTGAACACTGTGCCCTGATGTCACTTCCTATGTTCCTGACATCACTTCCTGTTGTCTGGCCTGGGCCTGTGTTCTGGGGTCGAGGTCCAACCTGCTGCTCTCGGTCTCTGTCTCTGTTTGTGTCTGTGTGTCCGTCTGTATTGTGGGCTAAACTGACACTAGGCAACCTGCCCTGGGTGGGGGTCCTAACACTAGGCAACCTGCCCTGGGTGGGGGTCCTGCTCTGGGACTGACAGCCTGTACAGTGGGCTGAATCGACACTGGGGGACTGGCCGTCTCCATCTCTTTTTCTGTTTGTACTGTAGGCTGAGCCAACACTAGGGGACCTCCTCTGGTTGGGGGACCTGCCACTAGGGGAACTCCTCTGATTGGGGGACCTGATCTGGGCCTGGGCCTGGTTGGAGGACCTGATTTGGGACCTGCCCTGACAGCAGCCTCTTCTACTTGCTTCCTGGGCTGTGGTCCTGCTGCTACCCTCCAGGAACTTTGGCAGAAGGAAGTCGAAGCAGCTATTCTCCAGGTTGTGGAAGCCCAGGAGCCCGGCACACCTGTGGATGGCCAGGATATTGTCTTTGGTGAAGAGCAGCTTGGAGGTGTAGGAGAACTGTAGCAACGGTTCAAAACCCTCTGCTGTTACCTGGAAGGAGGGAAATATGTTGAAAAATATTTACGTTTTTGTATTTTTTTTATTTAACCTTTATTTAACTAGACAAGCCAGTTAAGAACACATTCTTATTTACTATGACGGGTGGGCCTTAGGGGGCCGGCATTATGGGTGGGCCTTAGGGGGCCCGGCTCGCCCTGCCGTACTTTCTTGCCTGTCCAAATAAAATATTTAAATATAGATCATTTATTTGCCTGAGATGCATGCTGACAGAAAGACGCACCAATCAGAGGCATAAATATCATACCCACCAAAATTGCTAACCTCCCGTTATTGTAATGTTGAGAGGTTAGTATGTCTTGAGGGTATGATATTTTTGTGTCTAACTTTCTCACTCATCATTAGTCATGATTCATTCAGGACTATCCGTAACCATGGTAGCATCGACAATAATGTAGCCGTGTTTAGAAACATTCTATTCTTATTTACAATAAAAGTGACTCCAAAATGACACAATACATTATTTACTATTAATTTCTATTGGACACAAAATGATCTGAAACAGAACCAGAACAAAGAGCAACTCCAACAAGTTTGATGTAATCACTGAAAGTGCTGTGATTTCTAAACGGTTCAACCGATATGGATGAAAACACCCTCAAATTAAGATAGATAGATAGATAGATAGGTACTTTATTGATCCCCCGGGGGGGAAATTTCATTAAAGCTGACAGTCTGCACTTTTACCGCAGTCATTATATCAATGCAAATACACAGTAGTGGAGTACGAAGCTAAAACTATGTTCACTGTCCCGATACTTCTGGAGCCCACTGTACGCGGACAATTAGTTTCATCCCACTTCATTATATTTAGAGTAGCAGCCTACACTAGGAATAACTTGGAGTATTGGTGGTAACCATCAGGATGTCACTCTACTGCTCAATGGAGAGAGTTTGCGTTGCAAGCCGGCAACAACACTGGGCATTGTATCCTTCGCTCCTGCTTGCTGAGCACTGCTGTTCTGTAGCAAGATACTGTAGTGTAGTGAATATCAGGCCAGGGTTACAGCTAAAGCAGATTTATTGTAGTGATTTGCACCGAAAATGTACAACTACGGCATTAACATCTACATTTTTGTTTTAAAAAAAACAACAAACATTTATAAAAGATTAAGGGAAAGATGAACGGAGCAAAGTACAGAGAGATCCTTGATGAAAACCTGCTCCAGAACATTCAGGACCTCAGACTGGGGTGAAGGTTCACCTTCCAACAGGACAACTACCCTAAGCACACAGCCAAGACAACACAGGAGTGGCTTCGGGACAAAGTCTCTGAATGTCCTTGAGAGGCCCAGCTAGAGCCCGGACTTGAACCTGATCGAACATATCTGGAGAGACCTGAAAATAGCTGTGCAGCAACTCTCCCCATCCAACCTGACAGAACTTGAGAGGATCTACAGAGAAGAATGGGAGAAACTCCCCAAATACAAGTTTGCTAAGCTTGTAGCGTCATACCCAAGAAGACGCTGCCAAAGTACTGAGTAGAGGGTCTGAATACTTATGTAAATGAGATCTGTTTTTCATTTGTTATAAATTTGCAATAATATATATTTTTGCTTTGTCATTATGGGGTATTGTGTGTAGATTGATGATGGAAAATATAATATATAATATAATATAATATAATAATGCACTATATAATTAATAGGGTGCCATTTGGAACACATGCACAGTGTAGTGTATGATCCTGACCTGGTCAGGCAGAGTGAGCACCAGGCTGGGGCTGGTGTGGTTGATGATCCTGCTGTGGAAGTAGTCACTACAGGAGGCCAGTACAGAGCAATGGGCCCTGAACGTCCTGCTGCCTGCCACCAATGTAACATCACACAACACATCCCTCAGTCTCTGGTCGTTGAGACGCGTCAGGACGTAGGAGCTGTGAACTGCAGACTGGAATGTGAACACGGAGGTACGGTGGCCCGGGAGAGACATGGTGGTGACAACCTGACAAGCATAAACAAGATAAATAGCTGTTGGGACCTGAGATTGTAAACTAGGAATTCTCTTGAATAATTGCATATTATTAATTGATTATATACTATTGACATAATCAATGTCCAATTAAAAGCCTTTGTGTCAGTTGTGTGTGTGTGTTCCTGGGGTTGAGTAATAGCAGGAAATGCTGACTCATGCTTAGGCAAGTGATGGAGAAACATCTGTTTTTTGTTCGTTTTAGACTGCTTTTCAAATCTTTTTGGATATTGCCGAGTTTCGTTTCGGTTTTAATTATCCTCATTCCTCAATATGACTAGAAAAAAACACGAATTAGACCCATGCTGAGGTAACTTCTACCTATAATAGCATAACTGTATCAAATTAAGATCAGATTGCAAACATATAGATAGACTATGGGGATCCATACCCTCCCTATAGAAAGCGGATCAACCGATAAAATAACGGATATATATATTTTTTTACAACGTATTTTACAACGTATTTACACATTACTTTCACGTTGTCCCAGCGGGAAAAACGCGCAATCATGATTTAGAACTTGTTTCTCGAACTGGGCAGAGTTTGCACGCAGGAAGCAGTTACAATGTATCATTCCATTCCTACCTCACTGTCTAGAATATAAACATTGTTTCACTTACCTGTCATGTCACCGAGATGACAGTTCCATTTAATGTTACATCAGTTTATGATACAATTCGGCGTTCGATTGGTGTACATTCCAGTGGTGAAACAAAATGTCATGTGACAATAAACTTATGCACCAGGAAGTATTTGGCGTTACTGTATTTGACCAAAGATTGTCTATTATATTGACAAGATAGTCAAGTGACCACTCTAACGATGCAAACATGTCCTCAAAGATAGAAGGAATATGCGGGAGGAGCCAAGATCAGGTGGGACCATTCTAGCGAATTAAAGAGCAGATACGCGTGAAAAACAGCCCCGAGATAAGAGGACTCATCTTTGTATCTGTGCCATTACAGCATGTGACAGCATGGACAATGCAATCTCCATTTTTTTTTTCTTCAATGGCTTATTGCTCCCAACTCGTATGAATTAACACAAAGTTGACTTCTTTAAAATGGTGGAATGTCGAAATGCCACCTGCGTCCACTTATAGTGTCATGCGTAACAACCTAACCATTATGACACTTATATTCAATCAAATAAGTCTCTCATAGCAAATTAGCAATTACATGTTTTGTTTACCAAATTCGTCACTCATTGACCTCCATAGAAAAATTCCTCACTTTGTGGGCTTATTTTCGAAGACACATCTTGCTTCGCCTCTTCCTCTCTGATTTTACTGCACATGTCAAAGACGGGTAAACAGTGACCACTAGCGGCTGTTCAGGCTGGTACAGCCCTATTTGCATCACAGCAAATTAAGTTAAATGTTTTCCTGTATATTGACAACACAATATAAAGAGTACTGAAATAAAATGTTTCCACTGATCATTTTTTAAAACCATTTAAAGCAGCATTATGCAGCCATTTCCTGGTTGCAAAAATTATAATAATTTGCCTAATTTCAGTTTGTGAACAATAAGATAGAGAATCATTGTTAATCTAAACCGCTGTGAAATGTATTTTCCATAACCAAAAATATAGCATTTTCAACTGTTTGAAGCTGCTGTACAAAACCGAAAGTAAGACGCAAAAAACGAAAGTTAAGACCGGGAAACATAGAAGTAGCACACATAGAACATATCTACCACTTCTTAGACTTGCTTTAATAAGAATGACAGATCTATAACTGCTTTTCTATGTGAATTTGGTCAGGTCGCCCAAAAAGTTACATATTAAAAAGGCATTGGCAGGTTTCTTTGGCTCATACTGTGTAACACACCAGGCAATCAGACAGACCAATCAAAAAAAACTCTTATTTTGTTTAATATCCAAGAGCATAGAATGGCTGCGTTACAAATGACACCCCATTTCCTATTTAAGCCTCTGATCAATAGTGCTCTATACACGGTGCACTTTGGGATGCAGCAATGATCAGATGCAATTAATTCATTGACAAAAATACTTAAAGCAAAACATTTTCCTTTAGGGACATCATGATGTTAACGAATTACCTTCGACAGCGTCTCAAATGGCACCATATTCCCCCCATGTAGTGCACTACTTTTGACCAGGTCCTGGTCAAAAGTATTGTACCACATAGAGTGCCATCTGGGACGCAGTCTTTCAATTGATTAAAAAACAAATACTCCACTCGTATTCACTCTGCACTTCACCTGGTTACACCACAATCCCAGTACTGTCTCAGGCCATAAGTAGTGCACTATGTAGGGAATAGGCCTTTATAGTGCACTAAGTTTGGCCAGAAGAGCCTCATAAGGCTGAATGATAAGGCTTGGGCTAAAAGTAGTGCACTATGGCTAAACAGCCAGTCAAATTCTGATATTGGAATAAGATCTGATCTGATTGGTCAAAAGACCAATTATTGTCAAAAGATCAGAACAGGGCTGACTGTGTAAACACAGCCTATGTAGGTAATAGGGTGCAATTTGGGACGTGGGCAGGTCTAGGAGATCCTCTCGTAGAATAGGAGGTAGGCTTGGGAACTCTGCACTTTGCTCTCTGTGACTGGCTGCACACTGCTGTCACTCACATGGAACCACGCCCCTTTCACCGGCTCTGGCTTGCCTGGGGGGGAAGAAGGAAGGGGAGAGGTCTTGGTGCTATTTTATGTTTACAAACAATGGAGAGAAAAAAAAGCTCATATTTTGGGTTCTGATGTGGTATGACAACTGAACTAAGCTCATGAGGCATTTAGAAGTTATACTATTAAGAATCAATGGACAGTCTTTACATCAATAATTGAAATGCCCCAAAATAGATGTACCAAGTTGTCTAGTGATTTTTTTCTCGACATTTAGAAAGTTTGCATTGAAAATAGACAAGAATTGCCAGGATGTGTTTCCATGAACAGTCACGTGTCATTAAAAACAGATGGGACGTAATAACGTCACACCTTAAAAAAAAATGTTTTGGCAAAAAAATCTAGAATGTCTAATAAAAATGTGGTTTAAGTGTTCCATTATCCTGTTAGGCAAATTAGGCTGTAATAAAGTAGGCCTGTATGCCTTGCTCACCATGTCTCCAGGAGCCAGTAAAAGCCAGCATGGATAGAATGGCAGAATTTACTAACATTTACCATATTCTAATATTTTCTAATAAATAAAAGCTTTATATTTGATAAAATCACGTGCCCCACATACATAATTTAATTTCATAATTTACTCAAAAAACATCAACATTTGTATAAGAAATATCTTGCTGCGTTTTGTAAACGCAGATCTGAAATACTTCTTCAAAAATTCTTATTATTTGACCCTGCTGGTAATCTTGGAGAAAGATTTTAAAAAATTAAAAAAATAAATTACAAATAAAATATGTTTTGGAGAAAGTTATGGTCTTAATGGCCACGTATTGTTATAATCTCCACCCGGCACAGCCAGAAGGGGACTGGCCACCTCTCAGAGCCTGGTTCCTCTCTAGGTTTCTTCCTTGGTTCCTGCCTTTCAATTGAGTTTTTCCTAGCCGCCAAGCTTCTACATCTGCATTGCTTTCCGTTTGGGGTTTTAGGCTGGGTTTCTGTATTGCACTTTGTGACATCTGCTGATGTAAAAAGGGCTTTATAAATACAATTGATTGATTGATTGACGCCGTACTACTATGGCTGACCCTCTAGGTAGGCCGTCATTGTAAATAAGAATTTGTTCTTAACTGACTTGCCTAATTAAATAAAAGTAAACAAAATTGTAATATTGTAATTTCTGATCAGCACAGTACACATTTTGTGCTTCAGTTCCATTTCTAAACTCTGATGAGAATTCAAGAACAGTGTTCTATCAGCAGACAGCGCTCTGACTGATGTGGAACTACTTTTCTTGGCATAACCAGCCTATTTTATTCCAGTAAAATTAACGATTAACTTCAAGCAAAACATTAGCAAATGTAGCTGGCTATATTCTTTATATGATAGATCTAAACATTCTACATTTGATGGCCATGCATCGTTTTAGCAAAAAAAGGCCTTGCTTTTTCATTGTAAACTCATGTACTTGTGTGGCTGCCAGCCAAATAGTGTTGCACTTCTGTTGTCATTTGATGAGAATTAAGCTATTTTCTGCCGAATGTGTTGCACTAAAGTATTTCTGTGAAGGAAAACTATAGTTGCGTTTTCTATTGAAGAAAAAAAACAAAAACACTTGAATTTCAATAAAAAAAAAATCACGAACCCTGTCTATACACAGCTGGACTCACCTGCTCCCACTTTCTCCCGTTGTGCTATTTACAAAGAAACACGTGACTGGCTCAACTGTTCTGGGAAACTACGTGTGATCCAAGGCCTCAGATCAGCTTGGCAACAATAACCAGACCCTCTCTCATCCACAGAAGAGGGGAGGGGGGCACTGGGCCGGTTTGACACCTCACATCCGGTCGTAAATCTAAGTAGAGAGAATTTCTCTCTGGCTCTCTAGTATCGGTGATTGGAATGTCCTTTGTCTACAGAAGGCATTTGCTGCCCAAAAACTCTAACTTCCAAAAAGTGAACATCCGAATGTGGGGAATGATGAGAGATGGTCTATGGAAAACTAATGTCTATTTTGTGATGGAATTTTAAAAAAAGAACAAAGATACTGTAATTTGAAAAGTATATCCCCTTTATCTGTCAAGTTTTCATCAATATGTTGGGCATATATGAGAAATTCTGAGTATTTTTGTTAAGATTTATTGTCAAAAATAAAATCCCGATATGTAACTGTATCTATTTTTGGATACCCAACAGTATGTTAATGACATACATTAACAGTAGTCCTACCTTGTGTGCCCACTCCGTTGTGTGTAGTGGGGGAGGAGGAGCATTGAGGTCTGGCTTTGACGTAGGCTGTATAATGGCCTCCTCTCATTGTCCCACTATGTTCTACTATACCATACAGACTGTACAGCACCTGAGAGTCCCCCTCTGACACGCCCTGAATACAAACAATAGAATGTCAGAACAGAAACACATCCATGTCAGCATTCAACAGTCCTACAGATACTACAGTGTGTCAAAAGGTGTTATTTGTGTGTGTTTTACCTTGCATATGACAGAGCAGAATGGCGCTACGTCCAGAATGTGAGGGAAGTTAACATGGCTATTCACCTTACACACACTGTATCCAATCTGGACCGGGACAGAGGCAGGGAGAGAGGCAGGGAGAGAGGCAGGGACAAGTTACACACTTGGAAATCACATACACTTTGGGTGGTTTATTTTATGTTTACAAACAATGGAGACAAAAAAGGTTTTGGGTTCTGATGGGTTATGACAGCTCACAAGGCATTAAATAATTATATTATAATCAATGGGTACATATTCATTTATAAGTTAAAAACGTTATGTAGCAATTGAGATTGACCGTTTTAAAATGTAATCTCCGATTGATTCGACATCTGCAGCGTTTACGCTGAATGCCATTGTAGACAGCGCTCTACAGATTAAATCCCGGCCAAGAGCTTGACTAGTGTGGTCATGTGTAATTGGACGCAATATAAACACTGAGTTGGTAAAGGTTGTTAGAAGGTCCTGCACGCTATTTGTATAATCGTGTAACCAACAATTATGGATGAAAATCTTCATAAATATATAATTAAACTTTATATTAAAAAGTCGACAAACTTTACCCAAAAGCAGCAAAGTAAAAGTATGTCTGGTTTACGTCTAACAGCCGAGATAAGAAGAGAGGTGACAAAAGTAACATTTTGTGTTGTGGAAGTCCGACATGTCCGTTTCTGCCGTAACACAGGAGTGGAGGAGAACGTGTGTGTAAACCAGGCTTACTTTTACTTTGCTGCTTTTGGATAAAGTTTGTCGACTTGAAGCTAAAAAAGTACAAATAATAATAATAATAGCTATTTGAATGATTATAACGGTGACAAATAACAGTAATCCAAGCCGTCACAGCCCTAGTTGTTACCTGCTGGAATCTCTTCAAGTGGAGAGTGAGCACTGGAGGGGGGGACGAGATTAGCATTTGCTTCAGAGCATCTGTGTACACATTCTTCTTGGAGCCTAAACCATACACACACATTTACACTTGTAAATACACATTGATACACACTAGGGTTGGGTGATATCGTCCTATGGTGATTATCTACCCATAAAACATTGTGGTATACGATACTATCATACCCTACTGGTCAATACAAAAAACATTTGTTTAAGTAAAAAAGTAATATGAGCTAAAACGACAGTTGGGCTATAGCACAGACTGGACGAATCAAGACGAAAGATAATGTTGTTGAAGACTGGAGGAATCAAGACGGAATATAATGTTGTTGAAGACTGGACGAATCATGACGGAATATAATGTTGTTGAAGACTGGACGAATCATGACGGAATATAATGTTGTTGAAGACTGGACGAATCATGATGGAATATAATGTTGTTGAAGACTGGACGAATCATGACGGAATATAATGTTGTTGAAGACTGGACGAATCATGACGGAATATAATGTTGTTGAAGACTGGACGAATCATGACGGAATATAATGTTGTTGAAGACTGGACGAATCATGATGGAATATAATGTTGTTGAAGACTGGACGAATCATGATGGAATATAATGTTGTTGAAGACTGGACGAATCATGACGGAATATAATGTTGTTGAAGACTGGACGAATCATGATGGAATATAATGTTGTTGAAGACTGGACGAATCATGATGGAATATAATGTTGTTGAAGACTGGACGAATCATGACGGAATATAATGTTGTTAAAGACTGGACGAATCATGATGGAATATAATGTTGTTAAAGACTGGGCAAAGGCTAATTGCAGGCAATTTTTCTAATATTAGTTTCTGGTAGAGGAGTATGGGATCAATATCATGCCAAATGTATTCACAAATGTAAATCACCTTCCACAAACAAACAACTTTTGATATGTATTTGTAAATCGATATATTGCATAATTTTTTATAACTTCAGATATGCAGTTAATTTCCAAGAGCCTTAAGTAAAATGACTGCCATAAAGATGTGCACATATGCACAAAACGTTATCGCTGTGTACTGTCCTGCTGTGTACTGTCCTGCTGTGTACTGTCCTGCTGTGGGCTGTGTACTGTCCTGCTGTGGGCTGTGTACTGTCCTGCTGTGTACTGTCCTGCTGTGTGCTGTGTACTGTCCTGCTGTGTACTGTCCTGCTGTGTACTGTCCTGCTGTGTACTGTCCTGCTGTGTACTGTCCTGCTGTGTACTGTCCTGCTGTGGGCTGTGTACTGTCCTGCTGTGGGCTGTGTACTGTCCTGCTGTGTACTGTCCTGCTGTGTACTGTCCTGCTGTGTACTGTCCTGCTGTGTGCTGTCCTGCTGTGTGCTGTGTACTGTCCTGCTGTGTACTGTCCTGCTGTGTACTGTCCTGCTGTGTGCTGTGTACTGTCGTGCTGTGTACTGTCCTGCTGTGTACTGTCCTGCTGTGTGCTGTGTACTGTCCTGCTGTGTGCTGTGTACTGTCCTGCTGTGTACTGTCCTGCTGTGTGCTGTGTACTGTCCTGCTGTGTACTGTCCTGCTGTGTACTGTCCTGCTGTGTGCTGTGTACTGTCCTGCTGTGTACTGTGTACTGTCCTGCTGTGTACTGTCCTGCTGTGTACTGTCCTGCTGTGTACTGTCCTGCTGTGTACTGTCCTGCTGTGTGCTGTCCTGCTGTGTGCTGTCCTGCTGTGTGCTGTGTGCTGTCCTGCTGTGTGCTGTGTACTGTCCTGCTGTGTGCTGTGTACTGTCCTGCTGTGTGCTGTGTACTGTCCTGCTGTGTACTGTCCTGCTGTGTACGGTCCTGCTGTGTACGGTCCTGCTGTGTACGGTCCTGCTGTGTACGGTCCTGCTGTGTACTGTCCTGCTGTGTAATGTCCTGCTGTGTACTGTCCTGCTGTGTACGGTCCTGCTGTGTACGGTCCTGCTGTGTACGGTCCTGCTGTGTACGGTCCTGCTGTGTACGGTCCTGATGTGTACTGTCTTGCTGTGTACGGTCTTGCTGTGTACTGTCCTGCTGTGTACTGTCCTGCTGTGTACTGTCCTGCTGTGTACTGTCCTGCTGTGTACTGTCCTGCTGTGTACTGTCCTGCTGTGTACTGTCCTGCTGTGTACTGTCCTGCTGTGTACTGTCCACTGTCCTGCTGTGTACTGTCCTGCTGTGTACTGTCCTGCTGTGTACTGTCCTGCTGTGTGCTGTGTACTGTCCTGCTGTGTACTGTCCTGCTGTGTACTGTCCTGCTGTGTACTGTGTACTGTCCTGCTGTGTACTGTCCTGCTGTGTACTGTCCTGCTGTGTACTGTCCACTGTCCTGCTGTGTACTGTCCTGCTGTGTACTGTCCTGCTGTGTACTGTCCTGCTGTGTCCTGCTGTGTACTGTCCACTGTCCTGCTGTGTACTGTCCTGCTGTGTACTGTCCTGCTGTGTACTGTCCTGCTGTGTACTGTCCTGCTGTGTACTGTCCTGCTGTGTACTGTGTACTGTCCTGCTGTGTACTGTCCTGCTGTGTACTGTCCTGCTGTGTACTGTCCTGCTGTGTACTGTCCTGCTGTGTGCGGTCCTGCTGTGTACTGTCCTGCTGTGTACTGTCCTGCTGTGTACTGTCCACTGTCCTGCTGTGTACTGTCCTGCTGTGTACAGTCCTGCTGTGTACTGTCCTGCTGTGTACTGTGTACTGTCCTGCTGTGTACTGTCCTGCTGTGTACTGTCCTGCTGTCCACTGTCCTGCTGTCCACTGTCCTGCTGTCCACTGTCCTGCTGTGTACTGTCCTGCTGTGTACTGTCCTGCTGTGTACTGTCCTGCTGTGTACTGTCCTGCTGTGTACTGTCCTGCTGTGTACTGTCCTGCTGTGTACTGTCCACTGTCCTGCTGTGTACTGTCCTGCTGTGTACTGTCCTGCTGTGTACTGTCCTGCTGTGTACTGTCCTGCTGTGTACGGTCCTGCTGTGTACGGTCCTGCTGTGTACGGTCCTGCTGTGTACGGTCCTGCTGTGTACGGTCCTGCTGTGTACTGTCCACTGTCCTGCTGTGTACTGTCCACTGTCCTGCTGTGTACTGTCCACTGTCCTGCTGTGTACTGTCCTGCTGTGTACGGTCGCCCAACCCTAACACACACACACCATGGAAATCCATAGATCTAAACCATAGTATACACACATCATGTCTGGAACAGGACCAAACCGAATTAGCATTCATGTTCATTAGTTTAAAAGATCAATTCATTGAGAAAAACATGGACAAAATATTAGTAAAACGTACCTCCTGCAGCCTTGTTTTTGGCCTGTCTCTTGGTGCAGGTGACACAGAGAAGAGAGTTGTTCTGAGTGAGGTTCTCTACCTCCGTGAACTGGTATAGACAGGACTCCACAGAGCACTCCTGTTTCTCTGGCGCCGACCTGGTGGCCAGCGTGTGAAAGGCCAGCTCAGGGTCAAGGTGAGAGACTGTGTACTCCTTCCCCTCCAGCTCAGTCTCCGTTTCTATTTTTAGGAATTAATTTTTTTTTTTGTAAATATATATATATTTTTAAATACTAAAATATTTCTTAACTTTAAACAACACGATACAACAGGACTATATGAAATTGACATCCATGATGTCTGTCTGTCTGTCTGTCTGTCTGTCTGTCTGTCTGTCTGTCTGTCTGTCTGTCTGTCTGTCTGTCTGTCTGTCTGTCTGTCTGTCTGTCTGTCTGTCTCCCTACGTCATTGCATTTTTTCCCCCAGTCTCTAACGTCTTTGCTCTGCTAAGAAACAGAGGTCAGAAGAAGTGCCCTGGTCAAAACACAGCATTACCTGTCTCAGCAGACGTGTCCCCGTCTCTGCACCCCAGCTCCAGGTCTGTGTCCTCAGAGGCTAGAAAGGCTTGGTTCAGAGATAGTTCAGCCAGCTTGTCTGTCAGTTTGGTCTCTTCCTCCTTTTCATCTCCAGACGGTTTGGCTGCGTCACCATCATCATCATCCTCCTCCTCCTCTCCTCCTCTCTGTTCAGACTCAAGACAGTCTCCTTTTATGACCCCCTCAGTTGACTGGTGACTCTGCTCTTCTGACATCACAGTGGAGTGGTTGTTGGACACAGACCATACAGTCACTGGTTCACAATCCACCTCCTCCTCCTCCTCCTCCTCTTTCTCTCTGTGCCCAGCCCCCTGAGGTTTCTCTTGGTCCTGTTCTAAGGGAGCGGTCTCGGACCTCTCGGTCTCGGATGATTGGTTCTCACCCAGAGGCTCCTCCTCTTCTCCCTGGGTACTATTTCCTGTCTCCTCTCCCTCTGCTTTCTTCCCTTCGTCGCCCTCTTCTGCCGGGGCTGGGCTCTCGGCGGTGTTCTCCGGAGGTGTCAGGCTGTCCAGGGTGACTAGCTTCTGCTGACGTCTCTGGTTCTGTGGACACAGACAGGAGACAGACATTACAGCGTGGTAAACATGTTCAAAGTTAAAAAGAAAAGTCTGTCTACTGCTATAATACAGCTCCTGCTATAATACAGCTACAATACAGCTACTGCTATAATACAGCTCCTGCTATAATACAGCTCCTGCTATAATACAGCTACTGCTATAATACAGCTACTGCTATAATACAGCTACAATACAGTAACTGCTATAATACAGCTACTGCTATAATACAGCTACAAT
Organism: Thymallus thymallus; assembly: GCA_023634145.1. NCBI lineage: Eukaryota > Metazoa > Chordata > Actinopteri > Salmoniformes > Salmonidae > Thymallus > Thymallus thymallus. The sequence continues at coordinate 34,909,591 of CM042378.1, read as the reverse complement.
ACAGCTACTGCTATAATACAGCTACTGCTATAATACAGCTACTGCTATAATACAGCTACAATACAGCTACAATACAGCTACTGCTATAATACAGCAACTGCTATAATACAGCTACTGCTATAATACAGCTACTGCTATAATACAGCTACTGCTATAATACAGCTACAATACAGCTACTGCTATAATACAGCTACTGCTATAATACAGCTACTGCTATAATACAGCTACAATACAGCTACTGCTATAATACAGCTACAATACAGCTACTGCTATAATACAGCTACTGCTATAATACAGCTACTGCTATAATACAGCTACAATACAGCTACTGCTATAATACAGCTACTGATATAATACAGCTACTGCTATAATACAGCTACAATACAGCTACTGATATAATACAGCTACTGCTATAATACAGCTACTGCTTTGATACTGAAACTGCTTCCACACGACTACTGCTTTATTCTGCTACTGCTTTAATACTGCTACTGTTCCACACTGCTACTGCTTTAATACTGCTACTGTTCCACACTGCTACTGCTTTAATACTGCTACTGTTCCACACTGCTACTGCTTTAATACTGCTACTGTTCCACACTGCTACTGCTTTAATACTTGGCCTGTTTCTTGAGAATAGGGTACCAGAATCCTCCTAACTGTACCTTGGCCTGTTTCTTGGCCTGTTTCTTCTGTTTCTTCTGCTGGTACTTGCTCCCCACGCCAGTAGGAAGGTCATCACTGTCACCGTTGGTGATGGCGACAGGGCTAGGGCTGTCTCCGTTATCATATTTCACCTCACTGCTAGCCTTCTGGTTCCCTGCTCCTTTCTTCTGACACTTCTTCCTGTAGCCCTGGGAGATTGCAGCAGCCATGACATTAAGCAGTATAGCATGACAGTAACATGTCATAGCACAACATGGCATAGCACAACATGAACCATGAATAGCTAGGCTAGGGGCGGCAGGTAGCCTAGCGGTTAGAGCGTTAGGCCAGTAACCGAAAGCTTGGTGGTTCGAATACCCGAGCCGACAAGGTGAAGAAAACCTGTTGATGTGTCCTTGAGCAAGGCACTTAACCCTAATTTGCTCCAGGGGCGCCGTACTACTATGGCTGACCCTGTAGGTAGGCCGTCACTGTAAATAAGAAATTGTCCTTAACTGACTTGCCTAGTTAACTAAAGGTTAAATAAATCAATCCAGAAAATAAACAGCTGGTAAAATGTCAAGGAAATGTCCTCATCAATCATGGATTGACAGCATGTTTTGATGATGTCATACACAGCTAGTGCACCTGTTGTTTTCATGATGTCATACACAGCTAGTGCACCAAAAGACAAACCAGTCATCATCATCATTACCTGGTCTGAGACGGGAAGGGAAAGATCCAGAAACATCTCCTTGACCAAAGACACCTACAAAATAAACGACAGCAGACATGCAACATATGGATGTGTTGTGGTTGTTGGTTTATAGGTGATCATAGGAGATGGATGATCTTTAGCATCTTGGCTTCTTGCTCTGACAATTGGTGTAATTGGATAGAAACTGAAGCGGAGTGATTTGATCAGTTAGTTTGTGTACGTACCGTCTTGCATTGCCGACACATGACCGTGCTGGTCATCTCCCCGCCAAACACCTGGTCTATAAAGTTATCAGGAGCTCCATTCTTCTCATACTCTGGAACAGACAAACCCCAACATGGATAACGAAGGAGACACCAGGGACACATTGGACTAGGTTAGCCTGGGAGAGTTACCAACACCAACTACATGGTATGTTATATGCTATAGTATGATAGTATCCAAATTCGTGGACTATCAATCTGATCAATCAAATGTATTTACAGTGCATTTGGAAAGTATTCAGACACCTTCACTTTTTCCACATTGTTACATTACACCCTTATTCTAAAATGGATTAAAAAATGTTTTCCCTCAATCTGGGAAACTAGTCAGGATTGAGGCAAAGATGAACAGAGCAAAGTACAGAGAGATCCTTGATGAAAACCTGCTCCAGAGCGCTCAGGACCTCAGACTGGGGCGAAGGTTCACCTTCCAGCAGGACAACGACCCTAAGCACACAGCCAAGACAACGCAGGAGTGGCTTTGGGACAAGTCTCTGAATGTCCTTGAGTGGCCCAGCCAGAGCCCGGACTTCAACCCAATCAAACATCTCTAGAGAGACCTGAAAATAGCTGTGCAGCGGCGCTCCCCATCCAACCTGACAGAGCTTGAGAGGATCTGCAGAGAAGAAATGGGAGAAACTCCCCAAATACAGATGTGCCAAGTGTGCAGCGTCATACCCAAGAATAATCAAGGCTGTAAACTTGGGGCTCCCAAGTGGCGCAGTGGTCTAAGACACTGCATCTCAGTGCTAGAGGAGTCACTACAGACAACCTGGTTTGAATCCAGACTGTATCACAACCGGCAGTGATTGGGAGTCCCATAGGGCGGCGCAAAATTGGCCCAGCGTCATCCGAGTTTGGCCGGTGTAGGCCGTCATTGTAAATAAGAATTTGTTCTTAACTGACTTGCCTAGTTAAATAAAGGTGCTTCAACAAAGTACTGAGTAAATGGTCTGAATACTTATGTAAATGTGATATTTCTGTTTTTGTATCTTTAATAAATGTTGCTTTGTCATTATGAGGTATTGTGTGTAGATTGATGTGGGGAAAAAACAATTGAATCCATTTTAGAATAAGGCTGTAACATAACAAAATGTGAAGTGATCTGAAGGGGTCTGAATGCACCGTATAAAGGCCTTTTTACATCAGCAGTTGTACTTTTCAAATACCAAGCCTGAAACCCCCAAAGAGGAAGCAATGCAGAGACAGAACCACTAGCCTTACCCTTGACTAACGTCTTAGATTGTTCAGCATCTCTTCCATGTTTTTTCAGTGCTTCCGATATTCCAGAGCTCAGTCTCTGGAGAAACAGGATGATGCAGGTGTATATAATGCTACAGCAAAATAGGATGTCATGTAGAGGGAAGGGAAATCTCATTTGTGAGGCTTGGTACAAATTCAACCTGTTTAGCCAAATAATACTAAACTTTACATCCAATGTCCAAACTAAATATGTTGAATTATAAAGAGATCCTTACATCTCCTGCGTCTGTAGCCTATAGGTTACCAGTCTTACTTTAATCTCCTCAGCTCTCATCCCATCCAGCAGGTAGCGAAGAAGCTCCTGGCTATCCTGCTGCTGGAACCCTTTAAACCGCGCCGCTCTGGGGCGGTGGGGGCGTTGAGAGAGAGAGAGAGAGAGAGAGCTGATGTAATAGTGCTGATTTCAACAGAAACTTAACGGCAGAAATCTGAAGCGGTATTAATATGCAAATCTCACTACTCACTTTTTGCAGACCTGACTGAAGAGTTCTCTTGGGGTGACCACCCCCTTCTTAGTCTCCTGGATCTCGTTCAGCGTCTGACACATCGCCACGGTCAGAGACCCCGGAGGACCTAGCTGAACCAGGATGGGTTTCTGGAGGAAACAGCATCATCAACAACAACAGAACAGGGTATTCCGTTGAAGTATAAGCCAGACTTGGCTTGGGGTCAGTCAGGAGAAAACATTTTGTTACAGTGTGATCTACGAAACCGCCAGGTTTATTTGAGTTCAATAGGATCTCCATTAGATACTGCAGCTATTCTTCCTGGAGTCCACATAAAAAATACTAATACATGACAAGTACAGAACAGTATGGTGAGGAGATCTAACAGGAGAGAAAGGGAACCTACCAGGTCTGAGGAGACTCCAGGTGTGATGGTGACACTGTTCTTCTCTTCAGCTGTCACCTTGTTGATGACCTGTGTCAACATCTGTGTCTGAGAGAGGGTCTGCCATAGAAACATGGACAACAATGGTATATTACTCTACAAATATAATTCAGAAATAAGCCTACCAATAAATACCAATAGTAAGAAGCTGAACTGTCACATTCAGACCAAGGCTGTGTCTGAAAGGGTCTCCAAATACCTACATAATGGTCCTGATTTAAAAGTAGCACACCAAGGCTCTGGTCAAAAGTAGTGCCCTATATGGGGCCGTATAGGCTCTGGTCAAAAGTAGTGCCCTATATGGGGCCGTATAGGCTCTGGTCAAAAGTAGTGCCCTATATGTGGCCGTATAGGCTCTGGTCAAAGGTAGTTCCCTATATGGGGCCGTATAGGCTCTGGTCAAAAGTAGTGTCCTATATGTGGCCGTATAGGCTCTGGTCAAAAGTAGTGCCCTATATGGGGCCGTATAGGCTCTGGTCAAAAGTAGTGCCCTATATGGGGCCGTATAGGCTCTGGTCAAAAGTAGTGCCCTATATGGGGCCGTATAGGCTCTGGTCAAAAGTAGTGTCCTATATGGGGCCGTATAGGCTCTGGTCAAAAGTAGTGCCCTATATGTGGCCGTATAGGCTCTGGCGCACTGCACCATGTAGGGAATAGAGTGCCATTTGGGACACAGCCCAAGGTTCCTTGCCTGAACAACAGAGTTGAAGAAACAGGTGTTTCCAAGGTTACTGAGGCCTCTAACTGGCACTGCACCGCTGCCTCCTCTGCTGGCTCCTCCCCCTGCCTTCTTCCCTTTAGTCAAACTGCTGCTCTCCTTCTCCAGCTCCTTCTCTGCGTCCTTCTTCGGCTGTGTCACTGTGTCCTCCTCCTCCTCCTCAGGCTTGGTTTCCTGTCTCTCTTCCACCAGGCTGTCCTGCAGCTTCACTACTGAATGCTCTGAGTCAATCACAACATAATATCAATACAATAATGAATTTACCAAATCTGATGCTCATCTAATCATGTCGCCTAGTCGTATCGCGGATAGAATTCTGTGAGAAATGATTGACTGATTTAATTTGATCATTCAACTAGAGACAACGTTACAAATGATCAAAGGTAAGACACAGTAAAGCCCAACAGGAACATAGTCTAGCTATGGGACTCACTTCTCTGTGGACTTTGGTTCTGGGGCTCAGACAAGGCCTGCTTCTCAATGTTGTTCACCAGCTGAGCCAGAAGGCACGTTTTAGAGTACTGGACATCAGCATCACAGATGTAGCACCTATAGGACAAGACAATGGTCAGGGATGTAAGATAATGAGGGGCTAAAAAGGTGATGTTTTGACCCAAAAAAACTAGCAAACTGTGTAGCGTAATGTGGTAAATGCACTTTATAATATGAAATTATAAATAATTGTCATTTTTTTTGCCTGGTCAACTCACGTAGTCAGGTAAAACTCCAGTGCCTAGTTATGCGGCCTGTCACCAAGCTTTTATTCAATACCATACACTGATCCTTGTGTACAATACGTAATTCTTCTACATGTGCAGTCATCAGTGAGAGTGATGGAGGGTCTGGAGTTGACCCTGACCACGTAACCTGCTCAGTAAAACCTCCTGGACCCAGTACGATAGAGGAACTGGGCCACGTACCAAATTGCAACTTATTCCCTACATTTTGCACTATTTTGACCAGAGCCCATACATAGTGCACCATGTAGGGAATAGGGTCCCATCTGAGATGCAGGGTCACAGAAACAGTGTTCTATACACTCACCAGACGCTCCAGTTGTCCAGGCTGAGCACCAGACAGTGAGGGTCTGACCGAGGCGTCTCATAGTGCTTGATAGCATGCTGATTCTCAGAGGTACGCCCACACCCCTGGCAACCCAGAAACACTGTTAGTTAATTACATTTCTAACAAGCGCGTCTCTACAATCTAATGTATTCATGGCCTTACTCTGTGTCTGCATATCTAATGTATTCATGGAACCTTACTCTGTGTCCGCATATCTAATGTATTCATGAAACCTTACTCTGTGTCCGCATATCTAATGTATTCATGGAACCTTACTCTGTGTCCGCATATCTAATGTATTCATGGAACCTTACTCTGTGTCTGCATATCTAATGTATTCATGGAACCTTACTCTGTGTCTGCATATCTAATGTATTCATGGAACCTTACTCTGTGTCCGCATATCTAATGTATTCATGGAACCTTACTGTGTCTGCATATCTAATGTATTCATGGAACCTTACTCTGTGTCCACATTTTAAACACATCCATATCATTGGTGTTTCTCTCATCTCCTCTGATGGAGCCTCTACAGTGGCAGCCGGCTCTTCATCCTTACAGTCTTGGCACCTGTTACAGGTGGAGTCTATCCCAGCCTTCTTCAGGAAGCTGTGGTCTACACCTTTACGGGTGTGGCTGCACGACGGACCTGCAGTGAGAGGGACACACCAAACAGGAGTTAGGCTAGCTCAGGGTAGCGTATAATGACATTGTATCTGTCCTGTATTGGTGGGTGTGTGTGCATGTGAGAAAGAGAGAGACCTTACCAGTCAGGTCAATCACTTCGTCCTCTCTAGGACCTTTCTGCCTCCTCTTCACCATCTTATCTGGAAGACTTTAGACACCTGACCTAGACAGAATGAGGAGTTATCACGAACTGCAGGTCAGCCAGAGAGGAGAGTGGCTAGCAGTGACATGTTAGTCAGGTAAATATGGAACTTCTGTAGTTAACGTTACTACCTAGTTGTCAATTATAGGAACAGACTTAGATAGCTACACAGGTTAAAAGTAGGCTAACTAGCTAGCTAATGAGAATAGCCATTGTTACAGTAGCTACCATTACCGTCCATAGCCACGCGTGTCTGTCAAGCATCCACTACAATGTTTTGATTCATATAATTTGGATAATTGCAAGAAAGAGATGGCACAATAAATAAACATAGCCACAATGTGACTAGATAAGTACCCGTCATCAACCTACCCGGCAGAGGAGCGTGATTTGTGGATCACAGTTGGCAGATTCGTTTTCCCTTCTTTGAGTAAGATTCAAAACTATGTATATATGTTTGCCGAGTCCCTATCTATAGCTAGCGACATTCAGGAAGAATAAATACACCAAACGGGGAAAAACTACACCAAATGATAACTATCCATATTTTAAAACAGCTTAAGCCAGTTGACACATATACTTGAACAAGAAAAGTGCTATGGTGGTGTACCGAGACAGATATTTTACCGGATGTATAAATGTGAAGCATCCGCTTGGTGTTTTCACTCAGCAGTGGGAGAAGATGGAACGAGATGGATTTTGGCCAACATTCTGCACATGTTCTCATCGATTATTATTTTATTTTATTTAACTAGGCAAGTAAGTTAAGAACAACTTCTTATTTACAATGACGGCCTACACCGGCCAAACTTGGACGACGATAGTCAAATTGTGCGCTGTCCTATGGGACTTCTGATCACGGCCAGTTGTTATACAGCCAGGAATCGACCCAGGTTGTCTGTAGTGACGCCTCCTAGCACTGAGATGCGGTGCCTTATAGACCGTTGTGCCACTTGGGAGCCCAATTTGATTTCAATACAAGTTTCTGTTCCCCAAACTAAAATCTGTTTAGTAGACTGTACTTTGCAAAAGTTAAAAAAAACGCGTTGTGGGAGTGCTAAGGCGAATTAAGTTATTGCACACGCGCAGTTCAGAGTAGGCGTTCCCTAAAATAAGTATGCAGAAGATACTAGAACGCGCCAATAGGCTCTCGCTAGTTCGTGCTTGGCTCTGCCCACCTCCTTGCTTGTTCGGCCCACTATGACTCATTTGTTCCCATTGGAAACGACAGGCTGTGATTTGTCTTGGTTTAGTTATAAATCTTTGGTACAGTTTCGACCGGAAGTGACTATTCGTAGCAGGTTAGGAGATCATTTTACCTAACCCGAACCCTTTTCCTAACCTTTACCTAATTCACCTAACATGCCACGTGAATTATCCTAACCTTTTGCGCACATTCTCATAACCTACTACGAAAAAGTAACATCCGGTCGTAGCCGTATTCCCTCAGAACAATGAAGCAGGCAAGATTAAACTAAGTACTTCAGGGTCACGGATTTGTGGAATCCTTCTGAATAAGAGTCCCGTCCTGTATATTTGGTAAATTATTAATTAGATTAACATTATGTGAAAGTATTTCTGATATATATATATATTTATTATTATATATATATATATATTTTTTTTTTTCAAGTCTAAATGGTCACCAAAGTTGTTTTTTGTTGTATGTACTCCTATCATTTGTTTCACAGTACAACATTTTCTGTACGTTGTGTGTCGTAGTAAAAGGCTGGTACATTCTAGTCAGGAGCAGTTCTAGTTTCCAAATCCACAGAGTTTACATCCAGAGAAGCGTCGCTGCTAATTTAGCGGCCCTTAAAGAGTGGCGAATCCGTTTAAATCCAATCGGACATACATATTGCCGTACACAATTGTTTATGACGACCGAAGATTTTGTGTAACTAAACCAAGATAGACAGACAAGAGAACGGGATCATGAGTCATAGTGTGCAGAACTGCATTGAAAGAAAATGTGCCGAATCTACCATATTTGGTAGTGAGTGAAAAGGCCAAGCGGATGCTTCACATTTTATACAGCCAGTGAAATATCTGTCTCATTATTCTACGATATAGTAAATCCGTCCCGGTGTATATTCGGTCCAGTTGGTAAATGTATCCGGGTCGTTAAACAGGGAGTTTAATGAATGCTATTTGGTAGTGTGTCATGTCGACGTGGTGCGAAGAATCCGGATGACCTCTTACATAATCGAATTTTCTGTTCAGATAGCCATAGATAGTTATTTAATTTAAACGTTTTTGGCGATCTGCAACTAGTATGTTGATGGCTAACAGCCGATGAGTTTGGGTCCTCCTGTCCTCCTTGCCATGAAAAGCATGCTGAAATTTGTTCGGGCTCGCCTTATCAAAAGAACATGACACTACCTGTGCTGGTGACGTGTAACTTAAGTTCTTTCAATATTTTTGACATCGGCAGCTGCTGAAATAACAATCACTGCCCACATGTCCTCAGGCTAATTCTGAACAAAGAGTCTTAAGGTTTTAAAAGGTACTTTCTGCAGGAGTCTTGGAACATTATGGCCCATCTAGTGCAGGCAGAATCTCATCTGGCTGAGATGGAGCTACTCTCCAGTATGTATCCTGGTGAAGACGAGATGGAGATTACTGACCAACTAGCTGTGGCTGAGCTCAGAGAGTATGTGGAGGGAGCAACAGTTACCTATCCTTCCTCCAGACCACACTTCCTCATCAAACAGAAGATGGACACTGCCACTGTGAAGGGGGTAGGCTAAAAACACAGAACATGAGATTCACTTGGCATGACTGACTCACTCAGCTGAGACCATATAGGGCAGGGGTATTCAACTGTTACCCTTTGAGGCCCGGAGCCTGCTGGTTTTCTGTTCTACCTGATAATTAATTGCATACACTTGGTGTCCCAGGTCTAAATCAGACACTGATTAGAGAGTTGAGTTTGAGGGCTCTAGGGAACCTGACACAGAACCTGGCATAAAAACAGAACCTAGGGATGTCTATTGACTTGGATCAGCTTACAGATATTTACTGCATTACATATTTATTCATTTACACATGATTTCCCTTCCTTTGTCCTCTTCCTCTAAGGTGAATGTGACCATATCTTGCACCTACTCATCTGACTACCCTGAAATAGCTGTAAGGTAAGCCACTTATTTAACCCTAATATAATTGTCCAAAGGACACAAATGAAGTTAATTCAGTTCTCCTCCCTCAGGTGTCCTGACCTTAGCCGATCCCAGCAGGCTCAGCTTCACTCAGACATGAACACCTACCTGTCAGAGAGCTGCCAAGGAGATGCCTGCGTCCTCTCTGCCGTAGAGTGGATCAAAGACAACGTACACCTGTATTTGACCGACAAGAGCACATCATCAACAGCAGCCCCTGGCAAGAAAGAGTCTCGGTCTACCTCATCTCCGCAGCCCAAAGGTATCTTTTTAACTGATGTTCCAATAAACCTAACCCTTAGCAATTTGGGGGTTTGACAAATAAATAACTAATGTATGTTATTGCAATTTATTATTATTATTGTTATTATTATTATTATTGTTATTATTATGATTATTATTATTGTTATTATTATTATTATTATTATTATAGAGCAGTTCAGTCGCCTGTGGATCTACAGCCACCACATCTATAATAAGAGGAAGAGGAAGAACATTCTGGAATGGTCCAAGGAGCTGAGTCTGTCAGGCTTCAGTATGCCTGGCAAGCCTGGGATCATCTGTGTGGAAGGCCCTCAGTCGGCCTGCGAAGACTTCTGGGCCAGGTAGGGGTTATACGTGTTATGTGTTGTACATGTGTTTTTTGGGGGGCTCTCCATCATTCCACCTTTTAACATATATATTTTTTTACAAACATAAAATGGCTCCATAGGAATACCATTAACTAAGGTAAACAGCATCCGGCTGAAATGTAACATATTACCTACCGCGTGTTGTTGTATTCTAAATATTTTCTAACACTCTCTGTCTGTGTTTTTACAGGGTGAAGGTTCTAACCTGGAAGAAGATCATGATTCGCCACAGGGAGGATGTTCCTTTGGACAGTCAGAGTGCTGAGGGCAGCATGGTGGACAACATGGATTCCCTCCGTCGGTTCACAGGGTTCGAGGAGGCCATGTTTGATCCACACGGGAACAGAGGAAACCATATGGACCTGGGCCAGCTCTACCAGTACCTCAACGAGAGAGGATGTGGAGACGTCTTTCAGCTTTACTTTGGAATTGAAGGAAGGTAGTATAGCTGATAGGATAGGGTTGTAGAACTAAATTAGCCTGGTCCCAGAACTGTTGGTTGTACCCAAATGAACGCTTTACCCAAATTAACCAATGGCGGGAATCAAAGCAATTGCGCATTAGATTATGCATTCTCAGTATGGATGAGCCTAGCATGCTGATATTTGTTGCATACTTAATTTGTTTTATACTAAACAGTACGTTCTAAGTAGTACGATTAGTACGCATTATGTTGTTTCAGTAAGTAGTAGTAGTCAAGACAGATTTTGGACACGTCCACTGTCTATGGGGGTTATTTTTGAATGTTAAAGAAATCTGCTTTACACCCGAATACCAAAATAATCAACAGGTTATTATACAAACTAAAGACCATTTTGTATTATTGAATACAGACACATGATCCACAAAGTCCTTATGTACCGAACACAGTTGCTTCTCTGCAGAATCCCTCTGACTGTTCTCAGCCTGATGCTCACCAACCAAGGTAGCACCTGGGAGTCAGGGACAACAGACGTTATCACCTGTATACAGTTATGTACGCTGTGCAACAACAGTGTTTAAGAGATGGGTGCAGCTGATCCCGCCTGCAACCCTTTTACAGGGAGAAAAGGGAACCACCAGTGCTGTGGATATCATTGCTCACCACACCTCGTCTCTATCAGCCCCTCCTTTTCAAAAGCCTCGGTTCCAAATCCTTTGTATCTGCATCCAGGATCACCTGAAAGGTGGGATGGTAGTTTGGACCATAGTGGCAGTCAAATGGAACACGCTGAAACACAAAGTGAGAGTGGTTTGCAGATTCTTCACAAACGTTGTCATCTAACTGTATTGTATGCATTTAATACGGCCAATTGTGTCCCGCCCTATGGGACTTCCAATCACAGCCGTAGTCTGGATTCGAACCAGGTTGTCTGTAGTGACGCCTCTAGCGCTGAGATGCAGTGTCTTAGACCACTGCGCCACTTGGGAGTCTATGCACCTTACAGCTTGAGTGAAACTGACATTGTTTTAGCAACATAAAATCTGTTCAGGAAGAATGTACCTTTTATTTTCAGACAAACGAGCAGTAGATATGGTCATTTTAATTTTTTCATAGAATGTTTGGGAATTAAGGCATTTGTGCAAATTTTATAGCAATACAGAGTGGGAAAGCGGCCGTGCGTTTGGACAATTAATAGACACTGCAGTAAATAAAACGGAACTAAAACATGTCAGTCTTGTCCAGGCCTGAACCACAGTGGTGTAGCAAACTGCTGGCCCCCCGCGTGGTCCAAGCAAGCCCCGGCAAATATTAAGACATTTGCAGTTTTATAGCTAACCTCACGGTATTTAACAAATTGCCATGAGGTCGGAGAGAGCTAATTTCCTGCCATTCTACACCATCTGCCATGAGGCTGAGAGATTTTGCCGTTTTAAAGCTAATGTCCTGTAATAGAAAATTATATGTTCATATACTATCTGGGGTCATGGAGGTAAAATGGTGAGTTATGTGTAGGAGCATGTAAAGTCTGATTTACACATGTGAAATACAGTTTTCGTCCAACCAATCAGGTGAAGTGTTGTCATTCTTGAACGTTCCATTGTGTTAAATATGTCTTTCCATTGTGTTAAATATATTTCCATTGTGTTAAATATGTCTTTACATTGCGTTAAACTAGGTAGCTAAATGATGTTACAGAATTTGAAAGCTACAACAAGGGAAGATGAAGGGAAGAATTCAAACTAGTGGTTCTCCATAGCATGACCGCAACAATGCTGATGCTAGATAGCTAGCCAGCCTCTCTTTCTATTGGCATTACATGGCTGGTTAGCGAGTTAGCTAGCATTAGAGCCTGCTGGTTAGCGAGTTAGCTAGCATTAGAGCCTGCTGGCCTAGCTGGTTAGCGAGTTAGCTAGCATTAGAGCCTGCTGGTCTAGCTGGTTAGCGAGTTAGCTAGCATTAGAGCCTGCTGGTCTAGCTGGTTAGCGAGTTAGCTAGCATTAGAGCCTGCTGGTCTAGCTGGTTAGCGAGTTAGCTAGCATTAGAGCCTGCTGGTTAGCGAGTTAGCTAGCATTAGAGCCTGCTGGTCTAGCTGGTTAGCGAGTTAGCTAGCATTAGAGCCTGCTGGTTAGCGAGTTAGCGAGTTAGCTAGCATTAGAGCCTGCTGGTTAGCGAGTTAGCTAGCATTAGAGCCTGCTGGTCTAGCTGGTTAGCGAGTTAGCTAGCATTAGAGCCTGCTGGTTAGCGAGTTAGCTAGCATTAGAGCCTGCTGGCCTAGCTGGTTAGCGAGTTAGCTAGCATTAGAGCCTGCTGGTTAGCGAGTTAGCTAGCATTAGAGCCTGCTGGCTAGCCTGTATCTAGTGGTTCTCACGTTATGTAACAGCTATAGGTCTAGCTGGGAACTAAATGACCCCGGGTCGCGTCACACGTTTGATCAGAACGCAATCCCTTCTCATCAAAGTCAAGGGTATGAGTCGAGAAACCTGTCTATTTTCCTCGAAAGTACGTAATGTCACGATTCCAAAGCTATACGATTTTACATCTCTGAAAAGATATTCCCAATTCTTCTTCGGTGGGGTTTGTTGGCGGTTGGCATCCAACTTTATGGTGCATTACCGCCACCTACTGCACTGGAGTGTGGGCCAGCGACTGGGAGAAACTCAACCCTACCTGCAAGCCGTTTCTCTTAAAACAAAACATTTGAGACTGTATCTAATGACGTTCTTCTCAGTATACTCTTTAAACTTATTTCCTGTATCCCATTATCTTTCATACTGGATCTGTCTCTCTCTTTCCCTCTCATACTGACCACACTGTATCAGTACATGCTGCACTGTCTGTTTCCTGGCAATAATCACACTTTACTGTTTGATGCATTCCTATCACATTTAAAGATGTATTCAACTGGCTGTGTCCCAACACTTAATCTAAAATAGTGTCCTCTCTTCTGTCTCTTCCTGCCGTCCTCCCCTTCCCAACTTATCCCTATTCCATTGCTCCTGCCATCTTTCATCTCCTGCCATCTGCACCACCGTCAGGCTTTTTGCCTCTGCCTACTACTAAGAGCTTGTTTAGTCAGTACATCAGCTGCCTCGTTCCCCTCCACCCCCACATGGGCTGGGACCCAAGTAAATCTTGTCTGTATACCCATCTGTCTAACCCTGCCATGGGTTTGTAGTACGTCATAAAGCCGGTCTTGTCTGCTACGTGAGCTAAAGGACTGCAGACTCATCAACATTGCACATGAATCAGAGAAAATAACTACTCTGTCTGGCTTTACTTCCTCCACCCATTGCAAGGCCAACCGTATGGCCATCAGCTCCGCCGTATATACAGCCAGATGATCTGTAATACGTTTCCTGACTGCCACCCCACATTCCTGCACTACAAATGCTGACCCAGTATGTCCTGTCCTTGGATCTTTTGAACCATCTGTGTAAATGTCCACAAAATCCTAATACACAGCATCCAGATGTCTCTTAAACAAATCAGATGGACCATCACCCTCTCTATCTTTCTGTAGTCTCTCCAACATTTCTAGATCTACTACTGGAGGCGGGAGTAGCCACGGGGGATTCACAGGAATAGCTATCGTTGGACTAAACTCCCTTCCATACAGTCCCGTCTCCTTCGCCTGGGTATTACCCACCCACCCATAGTGTTCTGTCCTCGCTCATGTTCCCAGCATGCCTGTAAAATCACTTTCGCAGGATGAGACACCCCACAGGTTGACCCAATGATTAAATGCCAGCTGCTGTCTCCAAATCTGCAATGGCATATCCCCAATCTCCACCTGTAGTGCAGACACTGGGCAGGTCTGAAAAGCCCCACTACATATTCTGAGTCCATGCCCCTGTATGACCTCTAGCCTTTAGTCTAGCCTCTTGCCATAGTCTATTACAGATTGGATCAATGCAACATACATGGTCCTCAATGAGGAACGCCCCCCAACTCCTTCCCCGTCACATTTATCACATTTAGCACCTTCTTACACTTTCCCACCACTCTCTATGTTCTGCTCAGGTAAGCCTAGTGTCAAAGTACACCCCAAGGAACCTGAAGGCCTCCACCTACTCCAAGTTTCTCCCATATAAGCTCAAGCATTCCGCTCTACCTCATCAATTGCTTCCTGTACCTTCCTGACTATACAGTGCCTTCGGAAAGTATTCAGACCCTGTGACTTTTTCCACACTTTGTTACAATTTAATCAATTTTAGAATAAGTCTGTATTTTTTTCCTCATTAATCGACACTCAATACCCCATAATGACTCAATACCTCATAATGACACAATACCCCATAATGACACAATACCCCATAATGACACAATACCCCATAATGACACAATACCCCACAATGACACAATACCCCATAATGATACAACAAGCTTGGCAAACCTGTATTTGGGGAGTTTCTCCCATTCTTCTCTGCAGATCCTCTCAAGCTCTGTCCGGTTGGATGGAGAGCTTTGCTGCACAGCTATTTTCAGGTCTCTCCAGAGACGTTCGATCGGGTTCAAGTCCGGGCTCTGGCTGGGCCACTCAAGGACATTCAGAGACTTGTCCCAAAGCCACTCCTGCGTTGTCTTGGCTGTGTGCTTAGGGTCGTTGTCTTGCTGGAAGGTGAACCTTCGCCCCCAGTGTGAGGTCCTGAGCGCTCTGGAGCAGGTTTTCATCAAGGATCTCTCTGTACTTTGCTCTGTTCATCTTTGCCTCAATCCTGACTAGTCTCCCAGTCCCTGCCGATGAAAAACATCCCCACAGCATGCTGCCACCACCATGCTTCACCGTAGGGATGGGTCCAGGTTTCCTTCAGACGTGACGCTTGGAATTCAGGCCAGAGTTCAATCTTGGTTTCATCAGACCAGAGAATCTTGTTTGTCATGGTCTGAGAGTCCTTTAGGTGCCTTTTGGCAAACTTCAAGCAGGCTGTCATGTGCCTTTTACTGAGGAGTGGCTTCCATCTGGTCACTCTACCTTAAAGGCCTGATTGGTGGAGTGCTGCAGAGATGGTTGTACTTCTGGAAGGTTCTCCCATCTCCACAGTGGAACTCTAGAGCTCTGTCAGAGTGACCATCGGGTTCTTGGTCACCTCTCTGAACCACCTAGACTCTCCGAATTAGCTGCCCTTCTCCCCCGATTGCTCAGTTTGGCTAGGCGGCCAGCTCTAGGAAGAGTCTAGGTGGTTCCAAACTTCTTCCATTTAAGAATGATGGAGACCACTGTGTTTTTGGGGACCTTCAATGCTGCAGAAATGTTTAGTATCCGTCTCGATCTGTGCCTCGACACAATCCTGTCTCGGAGCTCTACAGACAATTCCTTCAACCTCATGGCTTGGTTTTAGCTCTGACATGCACTGTCAACTGTGGGACCTTATATAGACAGGTGTGTGCCTTTCTAAATCATGTTTTTATATATATATATATATATATATATATATATATATATATATATATATATATATATATATACATTTGCAAAAATGTCTAAATACCTTTTTCCGCTTTGTCATTATGCGGTATTGTGTGTAGATAGATGAAGGAAAAAATTATTTAATACATTTTAGAATAAGGCTGTGTTTTATTTATTTTTATTTAAGTAGGCAAGTCAGTTAAGAACAAATTCTTATTTACAATGACGGCCAAACCCGGACGACGCTGGGCCAATTGTGCGCCGTCCTATGGGACTCCCAATGACAGCCGGTTGTTATACAGCCTGGAATCGAACCAGGGTGTCTGTAGTGAGGCCTCTAGCGCTGAGATGCAGTGCCTTGGACTGCAGCGCCACTTGGGTAACGTAACAAAATGTTGGAAAAAGGGAAAGTGGTCTGAATACTTTCCGAATGTACATACTATGTTTCCTCCTTTTGAATGGTCTTTTCAGTGTCCATGTAGCCCGTTAGCAACGGCTACTACTTGTATCAGTTAGTTTGTTGTGGCGAGCATTGAGAGCATTTTAGCTGTGTTTTCCTGGATATCCTTTGACAGTTCATTACTCTTGTTTGCGTCTCCAAGTCACTCCAGCTCTTCTCTTCTGGGAGAAGACATGGCTTGTTGGATTTGTGTCACCACGCTACTTTACCAACTGATAACTGATCGCTCACACCCTCCCAGTGGCTTGATTTATCGCTTCATCACATTTTTATTCTATGAGCAATACATTTTGCCAATATTTTGCGTCACAACATTGAAGGGAGAGGGGCCTCCAATATTTTAAAGACACAGGGTCTTTGTATGGCCCCTGGATCCTGTCCACAGGGTCTTTGTATGGCCCCTGGATCCTGTCCACAGGGTCTTTGTATGGCCCCTGGATTCTGTCCACAGGGTCTTTGTATGGCCCCTGGATCCTGTCCAACAGTTTATAGATGACTCATTAAAACATGATAATAATGGATCTTTCAGAAGTTCCGAAAAAGATTGATATCCATTACGTTTAGAACGTAGTGTTGTGTGACGCAGGAGGGAGTCAGTAGAACTCTAGCTGACAGAAGAACTCAGGTGTCCAGCTCCCAATCATTGACAAACATGTAGACCAGTATTTCCCTCCTCCAGTACCCCCACAGTATTTCCCAACTCCAGTCCTCCAGTACCCCCACAGTATTTCCCAACTCCAGTCCTCCAGTACCCCCACAGTATTTCCCAACTCCAGTCCTCCAGTACCCCCACAGTATTTCCCAACTCCAGTCCTCCAGTACCCCCACAGTATTTCCCAACTCCAGTCCTCCAGTAACCCCAGCAGCACACATTGTTGTTGTATCCCCAGACAAACACCTGATTCAACTTGTCAACTACTCATCAAGCCTTCGATGAGTTGAATCAGGTGAATTGTCTGGGGATACAACAACAATGTGTGCTGCTGGGGGAAACACAACATCTCCTTTATTATGTCTTTATCTCATAATGTCCTCTGTTTGCTGACACCATCTCCTCTATGTTCTCCAGCAGCTCTGTGACCTGAGTGACATCACCCCTGTTGTTATTGTTGAAGACATGATGCCTGTTCCCACACTTCTCAACAAGCCACTGGAGGGCCTTCCCTTTATTCTGAGTGTGCTGCTCAGTGGTTGTTTCCCAGACAGTCCCCACAGGTGACTCCAGACTCACTTTACTGATCTTCCACTTGTATGACCAGGAGGGGTGTGGGGTCCTGGGGGACACAGGGACACACTGAGCACAATTTCCTGTTAAACCATCTCAGCAATACAGGACGACGAGTGTCGACCACAGTGAGCCGTCTCCCTGCTACTTCTCCTGTCTCTTCACACACTGAGCAGCTAATTCAAAATGTACATAAATAATGTTTCTGTTTTCAATATACTGCATTAGTCACATATGCAGTAAATAGTAAGGATATGCATCTGAAAGAAAGTCTGTGTGAGTACTCCATAAAGTATGAAATAGTTGAGAGTACTCCATAAAGTATGAAATAGTTGAGAGTACTCCATAACGTGAAACAGGGCTGAAAAACTGCAAAAACGTTTTCTGATGTTCCAATTACTGTTGTCCTGACAACTAAAAACGACATTTAACATATTTTCACAGCTCTTGACACACTTCAGAAATCAGATTTATCAGTGCTTATAATTAGCAATCGAATGTAAACCTTGAATCGAATATTCGCGCCCATCCCCAGTAAATAGATTCAAAGCCAGTTTTATTTGAATCCAGGATTATTATAGGTTTACAATACTTGTGTAGGTAAGGTACAGATTATAATTGTTAAAATGTAATTTGTAGAAATGACCTAACATTGTGTTTAATCCACATTGTTGCGTACTCAGTTTCTTTCACTCCTCCCTCCAGCCTGGAACACTCCTGCAGTGATGGAACACCTTTCTGCGAACAGAGCTTTCCAGTGTGTCATCACGAGGACATACAGGAAGAGAGCCAACAGATTTAGCCTGTGATACAGACTGGATTTTACTGGAACGAGAATAAAGGGGCCTAATATAATCAGAGACATTGCTGAACTAACACAGAGATCAGGGTTGTCATTCACTCCCAAGGAGGGCCGAGTGTCTGCGGGTTTTTGTTTTTTCCTTTCACTTAACACCTAGACAACCAGGTGAGGGGAGTTCTTTACTAATTAGTGACCTTAACTCATCAATCAAGTACAAGGGGGGAGCGAAAACCCTGCAAGCAGTTTCTGAGCAGTAATTGGGCTTGTTCCACAGGCGACTGCCAACTGACGGATCTACAAACAACCTCTGCATCATGAATACCTTCTGATTATTTCACAGTTTTGATACTCTCCAACACTGTCTGAGTTCCTGGCCGACTAGATGTGGAGGCGTTGCATTGCATCAACCAATGGTTGCGTGCCAAGTCATTGGGCGCGTTTGAGCGGATCCCTTTTGTCATGTCGGTCACTGCCTTTCAGTGTGTTGCATTATGGGCAGAGGTGTAGTGCTGCCAGAGCACGGAGGAGCGGCACTCCCTCACTTTTTTCAATCTGACTAGAGAATACATGGAGCTGGTAAAACTATTTCTGGAAAATGTATTCTGATATAAGTAAATTATATTTAAATATCGCTAAATTCCATGAACGACTATATAATGACCAACCAAATAAATATGAATAGCAGTCTAGAGGTACATGGTGGTTTCTGTATCACAGTCTAGAGGTACATGGTGGTTTCTGTATAGCAGTCTAGAGGTACATGGTGGTTTCTGTATAGCAGTCTAGAGGTACATGGTGGTTTCTGTATAGCAGTCTAGAGGTACATGGTGGTTTCTGTATAGCAGTCTAGAGGTACATGGTGGTTTCTGTATCACAGTCTAGAGGTACATGGTGGTTTCTGTATCACAGTCTAGAGGTACATGGTGGTTTCTGTATAGCAGTCTAGAGGTACATGGTGGTTTCTGTATAGCAGTCTAGAGGTACATGGTGGTTTCTGTATAGCAGTCTAGAGGTACATGGTGGTTTCTGTATAGCAGTCTAGAGGTACATGGTGGTTTCTGTATCACAGTCTAGAGGTACATGGTGGTTTCTGTATAACAGTCTAGAGGTACATGGTGGTTTCTGTATAACAGTCTAGAGGTACATGGTGGTTTCTGTATAACAGTCTAGAGGTACATAGTGGTTTCTGTATAACAGTCTAGAGGTACATGGTGGTTTCTGTATCACAGTCTAGAGGTACATGGTGGTTTCTGTATCACAGTCTAGAGGTACATGGTGGTTTCTGTATCACAGTCTAGAGGTACATGGTGGTTTCTGTATCACAGTCTAGAGGTACATGGTGGTTTCTGTATAGCAGTCTAGAGGTACATGGTGGTTTCTGTATAGCAGTCTAGAGGTACATGGTGGTTTCTGTATAGCAGTCTAGAGGTACATGGTGGTTTCTGTATCACAGTCTAGAGGTACATGGTGGTTTCTGTATCACAGTCTAGAGGTACATGGTGGTTTCTGTATAACAGTCTAGAGGTACATGGTGGTTTCTGTATAACAGTCTAGAGGTACATGGTGGTTTCTGTATAACAGTCTAGAGGTACATGGTGGTTTCTGTATAACAGTCTAGAGGTACATGGTGGTTTCTGTATCACAGTCTAGAGGTACATGGTGGTTTCTGTATCACAGTCTAGAGGTACATGGTGGTTTCTGTATAACAGTCTAGAGGTACATGGTGGTTTCTGTATCACAGTCTAGAGGTACATGGTGGTTTCTGTATAACAGTCTAGAGGTACATGGTGGTTTCTGTATAACAGTCTAGAGGTACATGGTGGTTTCTGTATAACAGTCTAGAGGTACATGGTGGTTTCTGTATCACAGTCTAGAGGTACATGGTGGTTTCTGTATCACAGTCTAGAGGTACATGGTGGTTTCTGTATAACAGTCTAGAGG
Organism: Thymallus thymallus; assembly: GCA_023634145.1. Taxonomy (NCBI): domain Eukaryota; kingdom Metazoa; phylum Chordata; class Actinopteri; order Salmoniformes; family Salmonidae; genus Thymallus; species Thymallus thymallus. The sequence continues at coordinate 34,889,147 of CM042378.1, read as the reverse complement.
TACATGGTGGTTTCTGTATCACAGTCTAGAGGTACATGGTGGTTTCTGTATAACAGTCTAGAGGTACATGGTGGTTTCTGTATAACAGTCTAGAGGTACATGGTGGTTTCTTCCCTGCCTTCTCTCTGGCGGTGAGGAGAATGATGAACAACTATAGACCAGCTGTTTGCACTGTGGAGGGCGGTCGGAGTCTTGACCACTTTGGCCAATCAGAAAAAACGAATTCACAGTGTGTCTGCCTTCAGGATCTTCATAAAACTAATTCGACCCCTCTTGCGCAGTGGAACCCAAAACAATATGTGACCACTTTTGCAGAGGACACCCAAACCAGAGTGGCCACCGCAACGCCCAAGGAGCCAAACCCTCTCTGGAAGTTGCTATAGCCCTGCTTGGGATACTTGCCCTAGATTGGCTATTGAAGAGAAGAAAGGGAAGAGCTCTTCCAGGAAAGAGTAGCTGCTGCCTTGGCAGGAACTAATGGGGATCCATAATAAACCCCTGGAAGAGTAGCCGCTGCCTTGGCAGGAACTAATGGGGATCCATAATAAACCCCTGGAAGAGTAGCCGCTGCCTTGGCAGGAACTAATGGGGATCCATAATAAACCCCTGGAAGAGTAGCCGCTGCCTTGGCAGGAACTAACGGGGATCCATAATAAACCCCAGGAAGAGTAGCCGCTGCCTTGGCAGGAACTAATGGGGATCCATAATAAACCCCAGGAAGAGTAGCCGCTGCCTTGGCAGGAACTAATGGGGTTCCATAATAAACCCCTGGAAGAGTAGCTGCTGCCTTGGCAGGAACTAATGGGGTTCCATAATAAACCCCAGGAAGAGTAGCCGCTGCCTTGGCAGGAACTAATGGGGATCCATAATAAATACAAATACAATAGGCTACAGCCTACAAACAGCTATACCACGTAGTCGTAGGCCTGTTAGGCTAAAGGCCTACTGCAAATGATTGTTGTTTGTTCCTGAACTGGCCGAATGGCAGCGATATCCTTCAGCACCACAAGTTGGTTCAACTTCTTTAATTAACATCATTGCGGGATCCTGGCGCTTAAAATGTCCATTCAATCCTTCCTCTTAAAATGACATTTCATCAAGTCCTTTAATAGTCAAACTCATCACTTATTATTATTATTATTATTATTATTATAAATAGAAGATGATCACTTCTCACAATGGTGCTCATTTACTGAAGTTAGATCCAATAATCAATGTCTGGCAAGATCACATAATGATTCATTTGCATGCTGCAATACAGAACCACATTTAATACCATATCATAGTAGGGCTATAATGTTACTGCCACACCAAAAACACCTCACTAGACAGGATATATGCTTTGATTGAAACAAAATACAAGAAAGCTAATAGTTTCATCTGCACTAATTCGCTCATGAAACAGTAATTCAAGAAGATCGAAATAAATACTCCCATGAAACTGATTGCAATCAATCAAATGATTTGCAGTTTGGATGTTTCACTGGCAAAACATGAAGAATTACTGTAACACTTGTGTGGGGAGATGTCAGGGCCTATTCCATATCAGCAGACTAGAAAATAACCCAGTCATCTCTATGTCAAGATCGCTAACAGTTTTCACTCGATCAATTTACACATTTAAACGTGACATTGTAGTCATTTAGCAGTCGCTCTTATCCAATCAGGATAGCCAGTGGGACGACCACATCTCCATCACAGGAAGACATTACTTTAAACATTACTTTAAACAAGCAGCTATAAGAAAAGTTAGTGCTAGCTAATGGTTTATTTTTTTATTGGGGGGGTAGAAGGATTACTGTTATACTATTCCAGGTATTCCTTAAAGAGGTAGGGTTTCAAGTGTCTCTGGAAGGTGGTCAGTGACTCCGCTGTCCTGGCGTCATGGGGGAGCTTGTTCCACCATTGGGGTGCCAAAGCAGCGAATAGCTTTGACTGGGATGAGCCCGAACTGTGCTTCCGTAGAGGTGGGGGGGCTAGCAGGCCAGAGGTGGATGAATGTAGTGTCCACGTTTGGGTGTAGGGTCTGATCAGAGCCTGGAGGTAAGGAGGTGCCGTTCCCCTCACAGCTCCGCAGGGAAGCACCGTGGTTTTGTAGTAGATGCAAGCTTCAACTGGAAGCCAGTGGAGTGTGTGGAGGAGCTGGGTGACATGAGAGAACTTGGGAAGGTTGAACACCAGATGAGCTGCAGCTCTGAAGTTGTAGGGGTTTAATGGCGCAGGCAGGGAGCCCAGCCAACAGAGAGTTGCAGAAATCCAGATGGGAGATGACAAGTGCCTGGATTAGGACCTGCGCCGCTTTCTGTGTAAGGTAGGATCGTACTCTGCAGATGTTGTAGAGCATGAACCTGCAGTATTGGGTCACCGCTTTGATGTTAGCAGAGAATGACAGTGTGTTGTCCAGGGTCACACCAAGGTACTTTGCACTCTGGGAGGAGGACACAATGGAGTTGTCAACTGTGATGGCGAGATCATGGAGTGGGCAGTCCTTCCCCGGGAGGAAGAGCAGCTCCGTCTTGCCGAGGTTCAGCTTGAGGTGGTGATCCGACATCCAGACTGATATGTCTGCTAGGCACGCAGAGATGCGATTCGCCACCTTTACAATTTCAACATAAAAGGGAAGTATCACTCAACCATTTCGACTGTAACATTTCTTTTCTTTAGATAATGTGTTTGTGTACACCACATACTGTACCTGTTGAAGAGAACAAAGAAAAGAATAGGAAGAGAAATGGTAGTTGTCACAGGCGTCTTCTTCTAGTGTTGTTGAGGGGAGGGGAGACGCCAACCACAGTGCTCCCTCGCCACCTTCTGGTGGCAACAGGCATATATAATTCCCAAAGGAAATCCTTGCAGGACTCAGCCCAAAATAATAGTTGTAATCTACTATATATGCCTGTTGCCATTAGAGATTTACCAATGCTCCTATGAAGGTTCCAACGATGGACTTAAGATGCTTTTGGAAACCGGGCACTGAGCCTTGCTGTTGGAAAACCACCTAGTGTCCGACTTTTGTCTGTTGCAGACGCACCTCCCCTGACTTCGCTCCTAGACTATATTTACAGGTGGTTGCTTTTGCCTTACATTAAACACACCTATTGACTTAAGTCAGAATCAGATTGCAATATCATATGATGTAGTTTGGTGATATGTTAAATACCTATCATGGCGTTGTAAGTTCTGTCATGCTGTGACTCGACCATTGTCTGGAGTCCAACTTCCTGTTGCACAGTACCCTGATCATTACTGTTTTTAGTCTTTGATAAACATTAGTTGTCTTAATTTCTCCTGTCATCGTTCATAACCCTTAACGGAGAATAGAAACATTTTCATAACAGTGGGAGAGAAAACGCCCTACATGAAGTAAAAATATCCAACAGTGGGAGAGACAACGCCCTACATGAAGTAAAAAGAGCTGTGTGTCAGAACGGGCAGTGAGCAACACAGGGGCCCCCCAGGGAACGGTCCTATCCCCCTTCCTGTTCACCCTCTACACCTCAGACTTCAGATATAACTCTTAAACATGCCACATACAGAAGTTCTCGGATGACTCTGCAATTGTAGGGTGCATCAGGAGTGGGCAGGAGGAGGAGTACAGGAGGACATTAAATAAATAAATAAATAAATAGATAGATTTATCTATCTATCTATCTATCTATCTATCTATCTATCTATCTATCTATCTATCTATCTATCTATCTATCTATCTATCTATCTATCTATCTATCTATCTATCTATCTATCTATCTATCTATCTATCTATCTATCTATCTATCTATCTATCTATCTATCTATCTATCTATCTTTTTTATTGTGGCTGCATCATTTCACCAGGAAAACCTTTTTTAGACACGCCACTCTGGGACCTGTCGTGCCACCTCTGCCTACTTTGTAACGTTTGACTCCCGCAGCAGATGGCAGTGTTTTTCCATCAAACCTCACAGACTCATAAAGGATTTTCTACTGGTATTTTCTCACGATCTACTTTCATATCACCACAATCTTTGAATTAAATTCTTTATATAACTTTTCTCAGCGTTATTCCGCATGCTGGTGAATTTCAGTCAGAGGAGTTGGCTGAAGGAAGCACATACACACAATACTTGAATAATCACCATCAGACCAAGTACAGAATCAAAGCATGATTTCATATTTTTCAAGTCATATGGTAGATAGCTATATAAATAGGATATACATACATCTATTTATAGGGTAAAGAATCCCAAATAAACCTGTTTTTTGTCTTGTAATAAGTTGAAAGTCTTATAGTATGGTGATACGTGCCAGCACCTCATCCCTCACACCCTCACCTCATCCCTCACCTCATCCCTCACCTCATCCCTCACCTCACCCCTCACCTCATCCCTCACCTCACCACACTCTACCATTGGGTGTTAAAGGCAGTCTGGTGGTTGATGTCTGTAAATATAGCTCTTATTATTACATAGTGCTGAGCAGATGGTTTCATATTTCATGCCAGGTATGATCTCCAATGAGATATGTCAATGAATGCGTCCCAGATGGCACCATATTCCATAGGGTACTATTTTTGACCAGGAGCCTGTACTATACTATGTAGGGAATAGGGTGTTATTTAGGACTCACCCTATGCATGACCTTTAAGGGCATTACATATTAGTGGCTGAGCAGGTTGATAAAGAATACGGACTGGAAGTGGAGTGACCTTTTTTTTTACCTGCTATGACCAAAACATAAACCCATATGGATGAATAAGACAACACAATAGTGGTACTGTAGAATCCTGTCTCTGAAAATCTGCTTTGCTCGCTTCAACTTTTTAAAGAAAATACCAATACCATATAATTTAACCAACTAGCTTGTTCATCAACTATATTCTCTCTGTGAGTTTTCCCATTTACGAGATTCTGTGTGTATCCCAAATGGCAGCCTATTCTCAATATAGTGCAGTACCTTTGACCCAAACTATATAGGGAATAGGGTGCCATTTGGGATGCAGGCCGTGTTAGAAAACAAAGAAGAGCCTTCAATTCTCTTGTGTCAAGATGCTAACCAATTTTGTGTGTATAGATAGATAGAGTGTGTGTGTGTGTGTGTGTCTGCGTGAGTGTGTGTGTGTGTGTCTGCGTGAGTGTGTGTGTGTCTGCGTGAGTGTGTGTGTGTGTGTGTGTCTGTGTGTGTGTCTGCGTGTGTGTGTGGATAAATAGAGGGTGAGTATAACATGTAAAAGGTTGTGGAGAATGAAAATTGGTTCTGTCACTTTTTGTTCTGCACTTCAAATCCAATTTCTGCAACTTTTTGTTTTAGAAAAAAACAATCTTATTTTTTTCACAGTAAACTTCATATCGTGTTTAGAGTGTATTGGTCTGTTTTCATTTCAAGACAATAATCCAATTCTGTAAGTCTACTGAACTGTTTATGCATATAATAGAATTAGTTCTGAAAGTCACGGTAAGGTATTTAAACAGGAGGACTGCATCGTCTTTCTCTCTAGTCTATAGGATTCATTCAGACAGAATGAACTAATACAAATGGTTTGGTATTGTTCTGAAGTACTTGGAGTGGCAAGCATGGCTCAGAATGGTTTTAAAAATAAAAATGTTAAGAAATTTGAAATGTGCCTAAGCGTGCGTGGATTTACATGCTTTGAGATGATTGTAGCAGATTATTTTGACCAGGCCTGTAATATAACAGATAACTGTAGCAGATTATTTTGACCAGGCCTGTAAAATAACAGATAACTGTAGCAATCTTTCTTTCATCTGTGTTTTAGACCTAACTATGATGAAAATAACAGTGCTTACCAATACCTTATGTGTTGGATATAAATGCTGCTTATTCTGAAATATGTAAATGTATGTTTAACAGTGGAATCTTTATAAGTCAAACTAATGTTGAAGGATGACACCTGACAGATTCTATATGTTCAGTATTGTAATGGATGGGATCTGTTCTATACACCATCCTTTATGTATTGTATCTCAGTTAGATATAAACCATTATAAACTGGTTGGTTCCAGCCCTGAATGCTGATTGTCTGACAGCCGTGGTATATGCCTAGCTGTGAGGTTCTGTTGGGTTTATACTCCAGATGCCTAGCTGTGAGGTTCTGTTAGGTTTATACTCAAGAGGCCTAGCTGTGATGTTCTGTTTGGTTTATACTCCAGAGGCCTAGCTATGAGGTTCTGTTTGGTTTATACTCCAGAGGCCTAGCTGTGAGGTTCTGTTAGGTTTATACTCCAGAGGCCTAGCTGTGAGGTTCTGTTTGGTTTATACTCCAGAGGCCTAGCTGTGAGGTTCTGTTAGGTTTATACTCCAGAGGCCTAGCTATGAGGTTCTGTTTGGTTTATACTCCAGAGGCCTAGCTGTGAGGTTCTGTTAGGTTTATACTCCAGAGGCCTAGCTGTGAGGTTCTGTTTGGTTTATACTCCAGAGGCCTAGCTGTGAGGTTCTGTTAGGTTTATACTCCAGAGGCCTAGCTATGAGGTTCTGTTTGGTTTATACTCCAGAGGCCTAGCTGTGAGGTTCTGTTAGGTTTATACTCCAGAGGCCTAGCTGTGAGGTTCTGTTTGGTTTATACTCCAGAGGCCTAGCTGTGAGGTTCTGTTAGGTTTATACTCCAGAGGCCTAGCTGTGAGGTTCTGTTTGGTTTATACTCCAGAGGCCTAGCTGTGAGGTTCTGTTAGGTTTATACTCCAGAGGCCTAGCTGTGAGGTTCTGTTTGGTTGAATCATTAATTCAAGTCCCTGGTAATGAATTTGCTGACATCAGAAGTTGTATTGCATTATGAATATAAATATGGGCCACCTCAGTACAGCCAGTGCACTGCAATCTATGCAAAGGGTAGTTCATGTGATTTATTAGCTGTTACTGTATGTATGGAATATCAGAAAAAACGAAATGACCATATGTTTACTCTGAATTGGGTTGCATAGGGAAAGATAAAACACTTTATTGTTACCACACTGCTTGGCTGCGTCCCAAATGGCACCCTATTTGGTGTACTACTTTTGAACAGGGCTCATAAGGCTCTGGTCAAAAGTACTGCACTATGTAGGGAATAGAGTGCCGTTTGTGAGGCATTCCTTGTCTCCCCCAGTATTGACTAAGTCATCACAACAAAAGTGTCAGTGGAGTTGAAACGAAGAATGTCCCTGCATATACAGCTTTCAATTCTACTCTAGTCTATTGGTTCTATTTACCATTTTCAATTCCCTCTAAATCAACCAGATAATCAAAAGCACTTAAAAACCCAATCAGTTATGTTCCAAAGTCCTAAATGCTAAACTTGGCCATGCTGCAAAGCACTCTGGGATTCCAGTCATCCAGTCTTCCTGGGCTGTGGCCCAAATGGCACCCTATCGCCTTTATAGTGCACTACTTTTGACCAGAGCCCTTGACCAGAGCCCATCAACAATAGTGCACTACATAGGGAACAGGGTGCTATTTGGGACACAGTCCCTGCTCTGACCTCTCAAGGTGAACCCTTGTATGGCTGTCTGTTCCATGAATACTAAATATGGTCTGGATAAGATGTTTTCTCTCTTTTCACCAGCATTTAATCAGTGCTCTTACTGAGCTGTCTGTCTGGGGATAAGTCCCTGAGGGTTGCTGCTTCTCTGACTGGCATCAACAGGATGTCTGGTCTGGTCTGGTGATGTCACTCTCTTCTCTGACTGGCATCAACAGGATGTCTGGTCTGGTCTGGTGATGCCACTCTCTTCTCTGACTGGCATCAACAGGATGTCTGGTCTGGTCTGGTGATGTCACTCTCTTCTCTGACTGGCATCAACAGGATGTCTGGTCTGGTCTGGTGATGCCACTCTCTTCTCTGACTGGCATCAACAGGATGTCTGGTCTGGTCTGGTGATGTCACTCTCTTCTCTGACTGGCATCAACAGGATGTCTGGTCTGGTCTGGTGATGCCACTCTCTTCTCTGACTGGCATCAACAGGATGTCTGGTCTGGTCTGGTGATGCCACTCTCTTCTCTGACTGGCATCAACAGGATGTCTGGTCTGGTCTGGTGATGCCACTCTCTTCTCTGACTGGCATCAACAGGATGTCTGGTCTGGTCTGGTGATGCCACTCTCTTCTCTGACTGGCATCAACAGGATGTCTGGTCTGGTCTGGTGATGCCACTCTCTTCTCTGACTGGCATCAACAGGATGTCTGGTCTGGTCTGGTGATGCCACTCTCTTCTCTGACTGGCATCAACAGGATGTCTGGTCTGGTCTGGTGATGTCACTCTCTTCTCTGACTGGCATCAACAGGATGTCTGGTCTGGTCTGGTGATGTCACTCTCTTCTCTGACTGGCATCAACAGGATGTCTGGTCTGGTCTGGTGATGCCACTCTCTTCTCTGACTGGCATCAACAGGATGTCTGGTCTGGTCTGGTGATGCCACTCTCTTCTCTGACTGGCATCAACAGGATGTCTGGTCTGGTCTGGTGATGCCACTCTCTTCTCTGACTGGCATCAACAGGATGTCTGGTCTGGTCTGGTGATGCCACTCTCTTCTCTGACTGGCATCAACAGGATGTCTGGTCTGGTCTGGTGATGCCACTCTCTTCTCTGACTGGCATCAACAGGATGTCTGGTCTGGTCTGGTGATGTCACTCTGTTGAGTCTGAATGCTCTCCAAGGCTTGCGTCTGAAATGGCACACTAGTCCATACATAGTGCACTACTTTTGACCAGAGCCAGGGCCAATTATCTAGGGAACGGGCTGCTGTTGTGTCTTTACTATGATTAATGTGATGACATGACATTTATCAAATCGATTATCTAACATTTAATTGATTATGTGATTGAATGAAATCATGCAACAATTAACTCATTAATAACCTAGGACACCATGGAAAAATTGGTTTATAGAGCTGCTGTCTCCCGAATAAAACTGAAGATCAATAGCAGTCAATTATTAATTATTACCTTCTATCAGTCTCATTCTGATGCTCGTAAAGTACTTGGATATCTGCACAAACCCTAGTCTCCATGGTGAATCAGCAATACACAAATTGGCTTAATTATTTATTTACTAACTAAATAATCACACAGAATTACATACATACACAGGATAGATTATACATTGATTACTAATCATGTAATGAAAGTCCCTAGTGGACTAACCTGATACGACGGCTGGTTACACAAAGGAGGTGGGGGAATGAAAGAGCGGCAAGACAGAGATAATGGAATGGGTCTCTATCGGACCTTGATAAGCTATGCTCACTTAAATACAAAATCTTATGCACTCTAATAACCGCCCATTTGGAAAAGGAAATGCAATTTAAATATTTACGATTGAGTTGGGCTTCAATAGATGGGTCGATGTTGTAAGACTCTGGTTTGCCCAGTAGATATCGCCATTGTCCTTTGTAGAGTCTTTCTGGTCGTAGTGTTGATTAGGGCAGATACGTTGAAGTACCCTGTCTGTGTCCTTGTCCTAGGCCACGTACGTTCTCAGCTGCAGACTGATAACCACAATGACTAGGATTTAATCTCTTCTTTTATGTAGTGATCGATAGTTCAGAGTTCATAACATTTTATGATATACAGATTGGCGCCGCCCTGCTGGTCGCCTGTTAAACAGCTCCCATTGTGTGTTAATTGTTGTTTTAGTTTGTTTTTCGTCAGTTTTTTTGCAACAGTTGAACTATAATAGTTCAGGATTATGGAGTGCTACTGTTTTACAAAGGTTTTTGCGGTCCTTTTTATCACTGAGACATTTTTTATTTTTCTCAGCGCTGAACGTTCACACGAGTCCTCAATTATTTACAACCGAGCCCAGGTCCTGGATTTAGCACACTCAGCGCTATTGCCCCCCAGGGAAAAGTTTGATATTCCGGATGAATTGAAAAGGTGACGGCGTGGATGCAGGCCAGGTCGGAAGTCTAAGGCAAAGCTGAGTAAGTACAAGCCAGCTATACCGTCTATCATTATAGGCAACGTGAGATCGCTACATAACAAGGTGGATGAGCTTGAGGGGCTGGTCCATGGACAAAGAGACTACCGGGAAGCTAGCCTATTATGCTTTACAGAAACATGGCTAAATGATAACATTCCCATAGAGAGCGTAACTATCGATGGTTTCCAGACCATCAGAGCGGACAGGGATAGCTTTTCTTCCGGTAAGAGTAAGGGAGGGGGGCTGGCTTTGTTAGTTAACAACAGATGGTGTAATCCGTATTTTTATACTTTTTCATACTGCCGCTCTATGTATCATATATCGTGTATCTATCTTTTGTGTATTTTTGTTCTGGCATTTTGCACCTGGCCTGTGTTTTTTTTCCGTAGCTGCTTAACCTCAGCTTATACCGTGGTTTGCGTGGTCTAGGTATGAATTGTGTCATGGAGGCTTTTATACTGGGGAAGAGAAGGGGCGTGTTTCATCCTTCTCCCCAATGTCTGTGTAACTGATTGAGTATCAGTTTACTATGAAAACAATTATTTCATTTAGAAGGCTAAAATCACATTTCATCTCACAAATAGTTTAATATTTAATCATACAAGTTTTGCAACATTTAGATGTAGATGTAGAACTAGAATGTGTACCCCCTCCGCGATACAGTTATCCAGCGATATCATCCGTAGTAATCTCTCAAAATAACAACTGACCTGGGATCATAGTTCTTTAAGTACCAACACTTTCAACTGGTTGGATTACATAAATATTGTTCTATTCTCCAACCTTTCGATGTTACCATACTGCAAAGTATTTATCTGTCGTAACAAAGGCTTTCCAAACTTCAATTTTGGTAGAGTGGTTTCAAAGAGTCTAGGTATTTATGATGGTCATAAATCTGTTGGTTAATTCGGACATAGACATGACCAGACTGGGCAGGCAAGACAAGACAAGACAACAAACACGGGTCGTCTGGGGCCTGAACATATTGTTGGTTATCAGGTTTCAGTTCTAAGTTCAGTAGTCTGAACATGTTCTATCATTATTCAGGTCTATATTCAGTAGTCTGACCATGTTCTATCATGATTCAGCTATATACAAGTCGTCTGACCATGTTCAATTATGATTCAGTTCTATATTCAGTAGTCTGACCATGTTCTATCATGATTCAGCTCTATATTCAGTAGTCTGACCATGTTTTATCATGATTCAGCTCTATATTCAGGGGCGGCAGGTAGCCTAGCGGTTAGAGCGTTGGGCCAGTAACCGAAAGGTCGCTGGTTTGAATACCTTCGCCGACAAGGTGAAAAATGTGTCCTTGAGCATTTAACCCTCATTTGCTCTAGGGGCTGATCCTGTAGGTAGGCTGTCATTGTAAATAAGAATTTGTTCTTAACTGACTTGCCTAGTTAAATAAAGGTTAAATAAATACAAATTATTCAGTTCTATATTCAGTAGTCTGACTATGTTCTATCAGGATTCAGTTCTATATTCAGTAGTCTGACTATGTTCTATCAGGATTCAGTTCTATATTCAGTAGTCTGACTATGTTCTATCATGATTCAGTTCTATATTCAGTAGTCTGACCATGTTTTATTACCTTTACATTTGAGTAATTTAGCAGACGCACTTATCCAAAGCAACTTACAAATGGGTGCAGCTGTGAGGAAAGTCAGTGCTAGCAAGACAAGTGTTAAAGTTTTTAAAAAGTTTTTTTATTTAATGGGTGGGGGGGTGGAAGGATTACTGTTATACTATTCCAGGTATTCCTTAAAGAGGTAGGGTTTCAAGTGTCTCTGGAAGGTGGTCAGTGACTCCGCTGTCCTGGCGTCATGGGGGAGCTTGTTCCACCATTTGGGTGCCAAAGCAGCGAATAGCTTTGACTGGGATGAGCCCGAACTATGCTTCCGTAGAGGTGGGGGGGCTAGCAGGCCAGAGGTGGATGAATGTAGTGTCCACGTTTGGGTGTAGGGTCTGATCAGAGCCTGGAGGTAAGGAGGTGCCGTTCCCCTCACAGCTCCGCAGGGAAGCACCGTGGTTGTGTAGTAGATGCAAGCTTCAACTGGAAGCCAGTGGAGTGTGTGGAGGAGCGGGGTGACATGAGAGAACTTGAGAAGGTTGAACACCAGACGGGCTGCAGCTCTGGATAAGTTGTTGGGATTTAATGGCGCAGGCAGGGAGCCCAGCCAACAGCAAGTTGCAGAAATCCAGATGGGAGATGACAAGTGCCTGGATTAGGACCTGTGCCGCTTTCTGTGTAAGGTAGGGTCGTACTCTGAGAATGTTGTAGAGCATGAACCTGCAGGATCAGGTCACCGCTTTGATGTTAGCAGAGAACGACAGGGTGTTGTCCAGGGTCACACCAAGGTTCTTTGCACTCTGGGAGGAGGACACAATGAGTTGTCAACTGTGATGGCGAGATCATGGAATGGGCAGTCCTTCACCGGGAGGAAGAGCAGCTCCGTCTTGTCGAGGTTCAGCTTGAGGTGGTGATCCGACATCAAACTGATATGCCTGCCCGGCATGCAGAGATGCGATTCGCCACCTGGTTATCTCTGGGGGAAAGGAGAAAATTAATTGAGTGTCGTCTGCGTAGCAATGATAGGAGAGACCATGTGAGGATGACAGAGCCAAGTGACTTGGTGTATAGAGAGAATAGGAGAGGGCCTAGAACTGAGCCCTGGGGGACACCAGTGTGCAGTGCCGGAGATGCCCAACTCGGAGTGGGTGGAGAGGAGGATCTGATGGTTCATAGTATCAAAGGCAACAGATAGGTCTAGAAGGATAAGAGAGCGTTAGATTTGGCAGTACGGAGAGCCTCCGTGACACAGAGAAGAGCAGTCTCAGTTGAATGATCAGTCTTGAAACCTGACTGGTTAGGATCAAGAAGGTAATTCTGAGAGAGATAGCAGGAGAGTTTGTTAGAGACGGCACGCTCAAGAGTTTGAGAGAAAAGAAAGAAGGGATACTGGTCTGTAGTTGTTGACATCGGAGGGATCGAGTGTAGGTTTTTTGAGGAGGGGTGCAACTCTAGCCCTCTTGAAGACGGAATGGACACAGCCAGCGGTCAAGGATGAGTTGAAGATCAAGGTGAGGTAAGAGAGAAGGTCTCCGGAAATGGTCTGGAGAAGAGGAGGGGATAGGGTCAAGCGGGAAGATTGTTGGGCAGCCGGCCGTCACAAGTCGCAAGATTTCATCTGGAGAGAGAGGGGAGAAAGAAGTCAAAGCATAGGGTAGGGTAGTGTGAGGACCGGATGTCGTCAACTTTCTCTTAAAACTGGTTGACGAAGTCATCCACAGAGAGGGAGGAGGGAGGCGGAGGAGGAGGAGGATTCAGTAGGGAGGAGAAGGTGGCAAAGAGCTTCCTAGTGTTAGAGCCCGAGGCTTGAAATTTAGAGTGGTATAAAGTGGCTTTAGCAGCAGAAACAGAGGTAGAAAAAGTAGAGGGGAGAGTGAAAAGATGACAGGTCCACAGGGAGTTTAGTTTCCCGCCCTGTTCTGTGAGCTCGCAATGAGTCATCTAGCCATGGAGCAGGAGGGGAGGACCGAGTCGGCCGGGAGGATAGGGGACATAGAGAGTCAAAAGATGCAGAAAGGGAGGAGAGGAGGGTCGAGGAGGCAGAATCAGGAGACATGAGGGAGAAGGATTTAGCAGAGGGAAGAGATGATAGGATGGAAGAGGAGAGAGTAGCGGGAGAGAGAGAGCGAAGGTTGCGACGGCGCATTACCATCTGAGTAGGGGCAGAGTGAGTAGTGTTGGAGGAGAGCGAGAGAGAAAAGGATACAAAGTAGTGGTCAGAGGCTTGGAGCGGAGTTGCAGTGAGATTATTAGAAGAACAGCATGTAGTAAAGATGAGGTCAAGCGTATTGCCTGCCTTGTGAGTAGGGGGGGACGGTGAGAGGGTGAGGTCAAAAGAGGAAAGGAGTGGAAAGAAGGAGGCAGAGAGAAATTAGTCAAAGGCAGACGTCGGGAGGTTAAAGTCACCCAGAACTGTGAGGGGTGAGCCATCACCAGGAAATTAACTTATCAAGGCATCAAGCTCATTGATGAACTCTCCAAGGGAACCTGGAGGGCGATAAATGACAAGGATGTTAAGTTTGAATGGGCTAGTGTCTGTGACAGCATGGAATTCAAATTAGGAGATAGACAGATGGGTCAGGGGGTCAGAGGGAAAAGAGAGAATGTCCACTTGGGAGAGATTAGAATTCCTGTGCCACCGCCACGCTGACCAGATGCTCTCGGGGTATGCGAGAACACATGATCAGACGAGGAAAGAGCAGTAGGAGTAGCAGTGCTTTCTGTGGTAATCCATGTTTCCGTCAGCGCCAAGAAGTCAAGGGCCTGGAGGGCAGCATAGGCTGAGATGAACTCTGCCTTGTTGGCCGCAGAACGGCAGTTCCAAAGGCTGCCGGAGACCTGGAACTCCACGTGGGTTGTGTGCTCAGGGACCACCAGATTAGAGTGGTTGCAGCCACGCGGTGTGAAGCGTTTGTATGTTCTGTACAGAGAGGAGAGAACAGGGATAGACAGACACATAGTTGACAGGCTACAGAAAAGGCTACAATAATGCAAAAGAGATCGGAATAAAATGAACTAAACATATGGGCAAGCGAGAGAGTGGGGCCTCCCTCACTTACCTTCCTTGACTAACTCCTGCAGAACAACTCGGCAGAACTGTCTTCGTTTTGGGGACGTCTGCTGCAAACAGCTGCCGCTGAACAAGTAGGCTGTGCTAATAACACTAAGCTAATTGCCTAGCACAGGTGTAGCCACTCCCCCTCCTATTAAATTGTAATCTGCAGAGAACAAAATAAGTGGATGGACCTGCACCCACTTTGAATGGGTAGCAATCACTGACACTTCTTAAGCATATTAGCAGTTCACACAGACTAGGAAGCTTACTAAGTAACTGGGACAGACAGACAGAACCAACACAGCTTACAGGTTCAAACAAATTATACTTAGCCTGCTTGGAGAATGAAGCAGGTCCTTCCAAGATTACAAGTTGACACACTAGTAAATTAGCCAAGGGCTGTTTTATATACACTACCTCAGAGAGGTAGTGATAAAATTTGATCATGATTCAGCTTAATCAGTAGTCTGACCATGTTCTATCATGATTCAGCTCTATATTGGCTTGCCTGGTTAAATATATAAATTGTTTTTGAAAGAAAAGCACATTTTTTTGTCCATTAAAATAACAGTGTAGACATTGTTAATGTTGTAAATGACTATTGTAGCTGGAAACGGCTGATTTTTTATGGAATATCTACATAGGCGTACAGAGGCCCATTATCAGCAACCATCACTCCTGTGTTCCAATGGCAGGTTGTGTTAGCTAATCCAAGTTTATCATTTTAAAAGGCTAATTGATCATTAGAAAACCCTTTTGAAATTATTTTATCACAGCTGAAAACTGCAATAAAACCTTCTTTAGACAAGTTGAGTATCTGGAGCATCAGAATTTGTGGGTTCGATTACAGGCTCAAAATGGCCACAAACAAAGAACTTTCTTCTGAAACTTGTCAGTCTACTCTTGTTCTGAGAAATGAAGGCTATTCCATGCGAGAAATTGACAAGAAACTGAAGATCTCGTACAATGTTGTGTACTACTCCCTTCACAGAACAGCGCAAACGGGCTCTAACCAGAATAGAAAGAGGAGTGGGAGGCCCCGGTGCACAACTGAGCAAGAGGACAAGTACATTAGAGTGTCTAGTTTGAGAAACAGACGCCTCACAAGTCCTCAACTGGCAGCTTCATTAAATAGTACCCACAAAACACCAGTCTCAACGACAACAGTGAAGAGGCGACTCCGGGATGCTGGCCTTCTAGGCAGAGTTGCAAAGAAAAAGCCATATCTCAGACGGCCAATAAAAAGAAAAACATTTAAATGGGCAAAAGAACACAGACAATGGACAGTGGAAGAAATAGCTTGATATTGTCTTGTCTTGATATTCTTTTTTGAGAGTAGATGCTTCTTCCTTCCTGACCTCCAATGTAGGCCAAGTTTGTGCAGTCTCTTTCTGACAGTGTACCATTGCAATTCGACATTGATTGTGGCAAGAGAGGCCTGTAGATCCCTTGATGTTACCCTGGGGTTCATAGAGACTTCTATGAGCATCTTTCGGTCAGCTATTGGGCTGACTTTGGTGGGACGACCTGTCCCAGGTAGTTTGCCAGTAGTCTGGAATTATCGTCGGACAGCAGAATGATGTACTTCGAATTTCTTGGAAATGGAATGATGTACTTAGAATTGGAAATGGATTTGTAACCCCTCCCAGACTCATTGGCATCAATAATCTTTCTTCTGAGGTTCTTGGGTAGGTCTTTTGTTCTTTGAATGATGTGTTACCACACACCCATATGGTTAAGACCAAACCCGAACAATTTTCTTATCTTTATGGAAGGCTGGACTCTCACTAATGTTTTCTAATCATTTGCACTTGTTTTGGTACACGTAATTCTAATTTTAGCCATTTTATGTGATGGTGAAGTCAGAGGTGTACTAACTTTTTCCCCGTAAGGAAAAGCCATTTTTGTTTATTTTAATTGCATAACAAAAGGTTTTTTTTGTGTGTGTGATTTGTTAAATTGGGTAACCTTTATCTGTCAATAGTGTTGAAGTGAAGATTACATATCCATCTGTCCAAAAAAGAACTTTCCAGGGGGTGTAAAAGAAGTAAGAAGTACTTACTCACTGTGTAGTTCGCATTTACATAATTTAGCTGACGCTCTTATCCAAAGTGACTTAGCAGTTATGGTTCAGTGCCTTGCTCAAGGGCACATCAACATATTTTTTTCATAGTTCGAACCAGAGACCTTTCGGTTACTGGTCCCACGCTTTCAACCTTTAGGCTACCTGCCTGTATCTCTCCATACATCACTGTATGGTTGGCCTGTATGAATGGGATCTGGCAGAAGATCGTCTCCCTCCACAGTCTGAGTGGAGCCATAGAAAGTATCCCAAACGGCACCCTATTTCTTTCCCCCCGAAGGGATCAATAAAGTACCTATCTATCTATCTATCTAACGTGCACTACTTTTCACCAGGACCCTGGTCAAACGTTTTGCACTATATAGGGAATAGGATGCCATTTGGGACACATACATGCTATGCTGTAAATCAGGCCACAGGCAAGTTTGTGAGCCATTGAAGGAAAAGGGCCTCATGTAAAACTCTTTCATCCACTCACATCATATGCTATGGTATATATGATCTACAGTATATATTAACCTGATATAACCCCTGAGCTGAGCAGAGCTGGGAAGAGTAGAGCTGAGCTGAGCTGGGAAGAGCAGAGCTGGGCAGAGCTGAGCAGAGCAGAGCTGAGCTGAACTGAGCTGAGCTGGGCAGAGCTGAGCAGAGCTGAGCAGAGCTGGGCAGAGCTGAGCTGAGCTGAGCAGAGCTGAGCTGAGCTGGGCAGAGCTGAGCAGAGCTGAGCAGAGCTGGGCAGAGCTGAGCTGAGCAGAGCTGGGCAGAGCTGAGCAGAGCTGAGCAGAGCTGAGCTGAGCTGAGCAGGGCAGAGCTGAGCTGAGCAAAGCAGAGCAGAGCTGGGCAGAGCTGAGCAGAGCAGAGCTTACGCCCTGTCTGCCTGTCTGCCTGTCTGCGTCCCTCCCTCCCTCCCTGTCATGGTTCCACCTGTCACGGTTCCACCTGTCACCAGAGGGCAGCAGAGACCGTCCTAGAAACATTAACGACACTCAGGTGTGTCCTATTTACTCATTATGGTTTCCCTGTTAAGAGAGGTGTGTTTTCTGGTTTTCTTTGCAGAAGCTTGAATTGTTTGCCGTGTGCTTTTGTCTCCTGAGTGAGTTTTCGAGACTTAGTGTTTGTTGTTTTTCCAGGGTTACTGTGATCCGTCGGTTACCGTTTCTCAGTAAAGTATTATGTTTATCCTGAACCATTGATTCCTTGTCTGGTCTGTTCTCTACACCTGGGTCCAACCTCAACATGTCTCCCTCCCTCCCTCCCTGCCTGCCTGCCTGTCTGTCTGTGTGCCTCCCTCCCTCCCTACCAGTATGCCTGTCTGCCTCCCTGCCTGTCTGTCTGTCTCTCTCTCTCTCTCTCTCCCTCCCTCCCTGCCTGCTTATTCTTGATAAACAAACTTTTCAGCTGTGGTGTGGCTGAATGCTGCACTCTCCACCAGTATGGAGCCCCAGGAGAGCTGGTGAAACAGAAGCCTTGTCTCGGATGGTCTACTGGGGGAAAACAAAGTACCTGTGGCATGGATGTATATGCAGAAATAGTACAGCCATCTGTTTCCATGCTGAGCATCAGAGATTCTAGTATCGCATCCAACCCACTGGAGACACAATTAAAGTATTAGTGACTCCAATAGAAATGAGGGAAGTATATACAGTACAGTGGACACACGGTAGCAGACAGCCAAGGAGGGTGTGGTGAGTATATCAAGTAGCAGACAGCCAAGGAGAGTGTGGTGAGTATATAAGGTAGCAGACAGCCAAGGAGGTTGTGGTAAGTATATCAAGTAGCAGACAGGGAAGGTGTGGTTAGTATATAAGGTAGCAGACAGACAGGGAAGGTGTGGTGAGTATATAATGTAGCAGACAGACAGGGAGGGTGTGGTGAGTATATAAGGTAGCAGACAGCCAATGAGGGTGTGGTAAGTATATCAAGTAGCAGACAGCCAATGAGGGTGTGGTAAGTATATCAAGTAGCAGACAGGGAAGGTGTGGTGAGTATATAAGGTAGCAGACAGCCAGGGAGGGTGTGGTGAGTATATAAGGTAGCAGACAGCCAAGGAGGGTGTGGTGAGTATATAAGGTAGCAGACAGACAGACAGGGAGGGTGTGGTGAGTATATAAGGTAGCAGACAGACAGACAGGGAGGGTTTGGTGAGTATATAAGGTAGACAGACAGACAGGGACGGTGTGGTGAGTATATAAGGTAGCAGACAGACAGACAGACACAGACAGACAGACAGACAGACAGGGAGGGTGTGGTGAGTACAGTACAGAAGCAGACAGACAGATAGACAGGGAGGGTGTGGTGAGTACAGTAGCAGACAGACAGACAGATAGACAGGGAGGGTGTGGTGATAGGGAATGTGTCACCTCTCATCATCAAGCTGTTATCACCCACAGTCTTGCTGCGGACTGGATGTTTGTAGCTCTGTCATGCGTGAAAAGCCCAGGAGGGCGGCTGTTTCTGAGATAGCCGATGATCATACCATGCTCAAAGTCGCTAAAGTCACTTGTTTTGCCCATTCTAACTGAATAATAAACTGAGTGGTATACCTAATAAACTGAGTGAACTGGGTGGTGTACAGTCTACTATAGTGTCTGTTGTGCTAGGCCTAGGCTACAGTCTACTATAGTGTCTGTTGTGCTAGGCCTAGGCTACAGTCTACTATAGTGTCTGTTGTGCTAGGCCTAGGCTACAGTCTACTATAGTGTCTGTTGTGCTAGGCCTAGGCTACAGTCTACTATAGTGTCTGTTGTGCTAGGCCTAGGCTACAGTCTACTATAGTGTCTGTTGTGCTAGGCCTAGGCTACAGTCTACTATAGTCTCAAATAACACTATTTGAGGGATAGTCTTTTTTTCTAATTAGTTCTAGCATGGGATTGTGTTGTAAACAATGTGATTACTTACAATGGTACATTTAACGGGCTAGTAAATACAACAGAAGGGTTTGTTCTGCTTTGTATTGAAGCTAATGCCTCTGTGGACATACAGGTTCTAAGTACAGTAGACATGGCCCTAAACAATTAACAGTCTTCTCTTCTTAACCATCTACACTGTTAACTCCTCAGTGTAGATGAACAAACAACCCTTTATTTTGCAATCCCTCTTTATCTAAGAATTCCTTTAAGCTTTTATTTCCTCACCACATCACTCAGTGGATTAAACAAGGCAATTACCATGCTTGGATAGTGTAAAGAAGTGGAATTAATGTTATCTCCACACGTTCCGCTCAAAGCCCTTTGCTGTTAATCCATGGGGAAGACCAAATATTTGCGCCGGGTGGAGAGAAAAAGGTCTCTGAATGCATCATATGACATTATCTAGTAATAATAATAATTAATAAATAATAATAGTAACCATGGCTCCCCCAGTTAAATGCTGATACAAGGCAGCACTGAGGGGCTTGTAGCAGCATTACCTCAACTGCGCTCTGCACTACCGACAATGCACCTTTTTCAAATCCCACCACTGTGACATTGGTGGATTTGAACCCACACCCACTTCTGAAGAGACTGTCATTGGGTGGGATTTGAACCCACACCCACCTCTGAAGAGACTGTCATTGGGTGGGATTTGAACCCACACCCACCTCTGAAGAGACTGTCATTGGGTGGGATTTGAACCCACACCCACCTCTGAAGAGACTGTCGTTGGGTGGGATTTGAACCCACACCCACCTCTGAAGAGACTGTCATTGGGTGGGATTTGAACCCACACCCACCTTTGAAGAGACTGTTATTGCTGCGTAGTGAGATTATAGATTCTCCTGGCTTCTTTTTTATGTCTCGACAACCAGCTGTGGATTTAGGAATAGATAGAAACATGATTAAACAGAATGCCATCACATCCCATTCCAGAATTACTTTGATTTACAGTTATTAGAATAATAATTCTCCAGTTGTTAGATATGATTTCCACTCCTCCAGGTGTTCATTGTGGACTCTGTGCTGATAAGGGCCTATTGTGGGCTAGCTGAAGGACTGATGCACCCTGGGTGCCTGCGGGGCGGAGGAGAGATTAGTGGATGCGTCCCAAATGCCACCCTATTCCCTAAATAGTGCGGCCCTGGTAAAAAGTAGTGCACTATATAGGGAATATGGTGCCATTTGGGACGCAGACCAGATTTCTGCTTTCAGGCCTGTAAACCTCACAAGGTCATATCATACTCTCAAAGGACACTCTTGGCTTCACTCTTTGCCATGGGCTATCTGGGATCTTCTTATTCCCTTGAGTATTACCCCAAGTATAAAGTAGTGAATGAAAATAACAGTTTCATCTTTCTTTCCACACAATTTTAAAATTGCAATCTTTTCCATCTTGTTTTGTTTAATCAAGATAGGTAGATAGATAGATAGATAGATAGATAGATAGATAGATAGATAGATAGATAGATAGATAGGTACTTTATTGATCCCTGGGGGGGAAATTTCATTGTCAAGCAGCTACAACAAAACACAGGGCAGGTGCAAAATGCCACAACGAAAGTACACAAAAGACAGATACACGGTACATGATACATAGAGCGGCAGTATGAAAAAGTACAGAAATATAAGATATCTGGAGTGCAAAATAAGCTATAAAAAGACATTGCATAGTATGGGTGGTTGGCTGAATATGTACACTATACATTGGTGGATGTTGGATGGTTAACTATACTATACAGGTCGATGGCAGAGAAATACTTCAGTAGCTAAAAATGCATATGATATGAGCGAGGGTAATAATAGTTTACTTAATAGACAGACTGGCCAAATGAACAGGTAAGTGAATATTTTGCCTGGTTAAATTAGCTGTACAGGTAAATATACAGTTATATTTACAGATAAGTGAATACTTGCATGGTTACATAAACTGTACAGGTAAATGACAGGAAGAGAAACTTAAATAGCTAAATGTGTGTATGATATAATTAGGGGTAATAATAGTAATTCCCTTAAAATACAGTCTTTAGTGCGCAGGGTTGAATTACAGATAACTGCACGTATTGCACATTCGATATACTAAAAGCAATGAGAAAAGGTGCAACTGACAGGATACTACGTAAGTAAGTTAGTCCAAGAATTACTTGCCATATTGCACGTGATATGATATAACAACTGTACATGAGTATGTATATACAGACCTGCATGAATAAATAGGTCCTGAGTGAATGAGTGATTACGTACCAGAGTTACTCACGGATGGATGCATAATTGTTAAACTAGGTCCTAGCACCCCAACAGTTCCAGATCTATGTTACCGACGGCACATACAACAACCAAAGAACAACCAAAGTAAGATTTATGTTCATACATTATTGCCTGTTATATGTAAAAAACATATTCTAATATTCACAGCATACACATAGGCTCTATTATGAAGATCAAGGTGTGTTGAAGGAAGGGAAGAGCGAGAGAGTAGGCATAAAAAGCTGCTTTATTAAGAGTTGATGCTAGTTTGACTTGGCTGGGTTCTTTGTGGTAATGATTATGAAGTGGGCATTGGGAGCCGTTTGGACAAGAGGGGGAGATGAGGGCAGGAGAGGAGATGGAGGAGAAGAGAGGAGAGGACAGGAGATGGAGGAGAAGAGAGGAGAGGAGAGGAGATGGAAAAAGGAGGAGAGGAGAGAGAAGCGGTGAGATGCTAGGGGAGAGGAGAGGAGGAGAGGAGAGAGGAGAGCGAGGCGGTGAGATGCTAGGGGAGAGGAGAGGAGGAGAGGAGAGGGATGAGAGGAGAGGCGGTTTGGGTATGAATCAGGCAGATGGTTGGCCTGGCAGCGAGTTGATAATGGCAGCATTAGTCTGCTGGGAAGCAACATTATGCTCAAGGTCAATGAGAGACTGAAGAATGGAGCCCATACAGAACAGCATGGAGGGAGGCTTCATATCAACAGCGTCCTCACACAGCAGGAGCCAGACTCACATTTCCCCACAGAGACACTGAAGAGATGAATTGTGGCCCAAATTGCACCCTATCCTTATTTAGTGCACTACTTCGACTGTGCTAAAAAAAGGCCCATATGGTTCTGGTCAAAAGTAGTGCTCTAAATAGCGAATAGGGTGCAATTTGGACCACAATTTGGGCCATTTGGGATGAAGCCCATGGACTGTAGACGGATCTCATTAAATACAGATATGTCATCACACCCAGCAGTGCTTAGATATTATATCCCTCTATGGAAAACATATCAATGTCACAGAGTCTGGTAGATGCACACAATTAATCACTGATGTTGATTTACTGACTGTATGTGCATCGTTCGAACACTTTGGAAATGTGTTTTAATTAATGCTTTCAAGTCTCCTAACATTTCGGAACAAATGTATAATCTTCTTTGATGTATGAGTTATTTTTATACCCAAAATAAAATTATCTAAAATGAAGTTCCCTGTTCAATACATATAATATAATCATGTAAAGTAGTGGTAAAGTATTCAGCACATCTCTAAACGTTCTGTTTTAGGCTACAAAACATTTACAACCATCTTCAACTATTTGTCACTGATCTGGCTCAACTCGGCTCAAAGGACAATGAAAAAGAGCTGGAAAGGGTTGTAAAGGTAATTTGTAATCCAATATCCCTATAGTGCAACAACATAACTATTCATTACAATAAAAGCATTGTGAAATGGATGCCTGAGAACCGATGTAGATCATTTGTGGCCTGGTGTTTTCTTATTAGACCAGTGTGTTCCCAGATGGCAGCTCCTTATTAGACCAGTGTGTTCCCAGGGAGCAGCTCCTTATTAGACCAGTGTGTTCCCAGGGAGCAGCTCCTTATTAGACCAGTGTGTTCCCAGGGAGCAGCTCCTTATTAGACCAGTGTGTTCCCAGGGAGCAGCTCCTTATTAGACCAGTGTGTTCCCAGGGAGCAGCTCCTTATTAGACCAGTGTGTTCCCAGGGAGCAGCTCCTTATTAGACCAGTGTGTTCCCAGGGAGCAGCTCCTTATTAGACCAGTGTGTTCCCAGGGAGCAGCTCCTTATTAGATCAGTTTGTTCCCAGGGAGCAGCTCCTTATTAGATCAGTTTGTTCCCAGGGAGCAGCTCCTTATTAGATCAGTTTGTTCCCAGGGAGCAGCTCCTTATTAGATCAGTTTGTTCCCAGGGAGCAGGGTTGTAGTGGAGGGTAAACACATGTAAACGCTGTTTACGCACCTTTTTATTTGTGAAATAGCGTTTACTCACTTTTTAATTTAATTAATTATCATTGACCTACTTATTCCCGCGTTCCCAGCATTGCTCAGGCACACTAAGTACGCTCGTTATGTTCGCCTGCGCATGCTCGATTTGCCTTGCAAGCGTTCACTGATGAATCTATCCAAAAAGAAAACTCTGCTCATCCAAGTGCACGCTATACACTGACGATGTAGAACTACCCAACCTTATTAATATGTTTTGTTGATAAGGAATATTAGTATCTAATCCATTGAAGTGGGAAATGTAATGAAGTGTAGTAAAAAACCTATAGACTTCTTTCAAACCTTTCTTTATAGAGAGTAGTGAGATAGACAGAGAAGAAGCAGACCAAGGTGGTGAGTTGCAAAGCAGGAGGAGACAGAGAGAGAGGAAGCAAGAGACATTGGTAAGTTCCTTACCAATGCATTTAATAAATGCTGTTATATGTATTTAATAAATGCTTATAATAATGGCCTAGATATTTTGAAGTTGATAAATAAGAAAAGTATAGTCAAGTATAAAATACTTATCCCTCCAAACCGTGCTTCACAGCGAGTAGTGAGGCAGACAGACCAAAGGCAGACAGTGGGGGTGAGACAGGCTGCAGTGAAGGCAGAGAGGCTACCCAAGCATCTGGACAGTAAAACAACCCTTGTACTTTAAAAAAGAGAATCCCTGGCTTGTAGTAAATGGGGACTTTGTTGGTTGTGCAACATGCCACAGGATTACATCCCTTGGTGCACTTAAGGAAATGGGGATGTCTTTGTCAAAAGAGTGGTCAGACACCAAGGTACCTTAGGGTCGTAATGGTGACCACCAGTACCAGAAGACATGTTTACAAAGTAAGATTTATAAGCACAGCACATAAAAAAGCCACATGAAAGCAGATACATTCACCAAAACTAGGGGTCCAATTGAAGGCTTAATTAGTAAACCAGTAGAAGGGGGTAGGGAGAAGACAGCCACTCTGTTTCACACTGCATACTCCATTACAGAGAACAACAGGCCATACTCAGACTACCAAGAGTTGGTGGTTTTCCAACAGCAAAATGGCCTTGACATGAGAACCACTCTGCACTCCAGATACACAGCAGCAAGTATCATTGATCACACAGCAAATGAGGTGAGAAAGAAAATAGTGGAACACATACCAACCCAAAATGAGAAATGTAGTGTTCTTATTGATGAGTCCAGAACACTTAGTAAAAAGTCTGCTTTGGTGGTGTACTTGACCTCCGTAATAAAGAATTAGCCAACAGTGATTTTTCTTGACCTGGTTAAGCTAGAGAGCCAATCTGCTGAGCAGAAAACAACTAGTTTACTGTCCTGCCTACACAAATATGGACTGAAAGAAAACTTTTAACAGGACAACTTCATAGCTTTCGCTTGTGATGGTGCAGGTGTTATGTTGGGTAGAGAATCTGGGGTAGCTACACGCCTACAGCAGAAATATCCTCAACCCATAGTTTGGCATTTCCTTAATCATTGGTTAGAACTGGCAGTAGGAGACACAGTTAAAGAAGGAACTAACATGAACACTTTTACCACTTTTATGGACAAACTTTACACCCTCTACCGCAAGTCACCAAAGAACTGTGGTGAACTGGCTGAGCGGGCACAAGAAGTGGAGGTTCATCTGCAGAAGATTGGAAGGGTGCCTGATGTTGGTTGGGCTGCCAGTAGCTTCAGAACAGTTAAAGCTGTGTGGAGGACATACAAAACCCTCCATTGCCACTTTAGTGCTGCAGCAGAAGATGCCAAAAGTGATGAAAAAGAAAAGGCCATGTATAAAGGCTTGATGAGCAGGAAGGAATCACAGGAGTTCCTATGTGATTTAAGGTTAATGTATGAAGCATTAGAGGGAATAGCACACTTATCCCTGAACTTGCAACAAAGAGGGATGACACTGCGACAAGCAGACAAGCTTATGAGAAGGAGGACTCGGCAACTCTCCTCTATGATAGTGGTTTCAGGTGAAAAAAAGGCAGGAAGCCCTGGAAGAGTTTCATGGCATCTCCTTAAAAGCTAATGTGAGAATGAAGCCGATTGATTCAACCCACTTCCTTGAATCCCTCATCAAGAACATGAATGAGAGGTTATTTACAACTGCATCAAGTGTATCAGCTGAAAATACCTTGATGTATGTGGACTTGCTTGAAAAGTTTAAAGTTTTAGAACCAGCAAACTGGCCTGAGCCCTTCAAACAGCTCGCACCTGAGCCCTACACCATCAAACAGCTCGCACATCAGTTTACACTTGACACAAGAAGTGTTCTCGAGGGGTTTCGAGATTATAAAGAGGACACCAGAGTCCTACCAGATGGATTGGCCCCACTAACCGAGATCATGAACCTAATACCTGTGAGCAGTGCCGAATGTGAACGAGGATTCAGTCTAATGAATACTATCATCAGCTCTACGGAGCAATCTCCTGCTGAAGAATGTTTCTGACCTAATGTTTGTCAACCTGAATGGCCCTCCATTGCAAAAATGGAACCCAAAAGAGTATGTCAGGTCTTGGTTGTTAAAACACAGGGGAGCCTCTGCTACGCGGTCACACACGTAAGCCAACACCTCTGGATGTGGACAAAGAGGTGCTCTGGGCATTGTTGTCCTAAAGAGGAACTAATAGTTGTTCTTGGCCAACATACTTGACTAACATCCCTCACTAACTTTAAGCATCAGCTGTCAGAGCTGCTTATTGATCACTGCACCTGTATACAGCCCATCTGTAAATAGCCCATCCTACTACCTCATCCCCATATTTATTATTTTCGCTCATTTTGCACTCCAGTATCTCTATTTGTACATCATCATTTGCACATCCTTCATTCCTGTGTTAATGCTAATCTGTAATTTATTTCACCACTATGGTCTATTTATTGTCCTACCTCCTAACCTTACTACATTTTGCACTACATTTGCACTCTGTACATAGATTCTATATTTGTTTATTCTCATGTGTAACTTTGTGTTGTTTTTTGTTGCACTGCTTTGCTTTGTCTTGGCCAGGTCACAGTTGTAAATGAGAACTTGTTCTCAACTGACCTACCTGGTTAAATAAAGGTGAAAAAAAAAACATATATATATATATTTATCATCACATATTGTATCCACACTAGGGCTCTTTAGCTCTTCAAAATACTTACTGTATCTGCAGTGTAGCTCATATCAGATCACTATTAATGTGAATAGAAATATTTTAATATCAACATTTGCAAATCATATGTTTGGTGGAATGTGTGTTCAATCCAGATGATGTTTTTTAGATAATAACCTGATTAATTACCTACACTAGGCCTTCCCTTTTAGTAGACTTGCATCAAATGCAATTAATTGATCCTGTTTAAAAATGTAATACGTTTTCGATTATATTGAAGAATGATTTGTCGTATCAAAATTATCCTGAGAAATTCATAGTTTATCCACCTTTTTGTTTACCACTACATCACTACACCACTACATCCCTACACCACTACATCACTACACCACTACACCACTACATCCCTACACCACTACATCACTACACCACTACACCACTACATCACTACACCACTACATCCCTACATCACTACACCACTACATCCCTACACCACTACATAACTACACCACTACACCACTACACCACTACACCACTACATCCCTACACCACTACACCACTACATCACTACACCACTACACCACTACATCACTACACCACTACACCACTACACCACTACATCCCTACATCCCTACACCACTACATCACTACACCACTACACCACTACATCCCTACACCACTACATCACTACACCACTACACCACTACACCACTACATCCCTACATCCCTACACCACTACACCACTACATCACTACACCACTACACCACTACATCACTACACCACTACATCCCTACATCCCTACACCACTACACCACTACATCACTACACCACTACACCACTACATCACTACACCACTACACCACTACACCACTACATCCCTACATCCCTACACCACTACACCACTACACCACTACACCACTACATCACTACACCACTACATCACTGGCTGGGAGATACACAACAAAAGACAGGGATCACTGAAACTTTACTGAACGTGTCTCAAATGGACCCTTTTCTTTTATAGTGGACTACCTTTGAGGAGACCTCCAGACCTCCATGGCGCTTGGTACGCACCCCATTACTGCTGTTCTTAGTTGTGTATCACCATGTACTAAAGGCCATGTGTGGGAGCAAAGAACAGTTGGCGAACATTATAACTCTTATGTCTTCAGCTCCTGAAGTACATCCATGAAAGCATGACTAAGCATGGCCTCTAGCCATATTAAACCTTATTAAACCCATGTAAAATACTAGGAGAATGGAGGAAGAAAGAGAGACAGTGAAGCCTCGTTTACACCTTGCGCTAAAATGTTGGTTTTGTGATCTGATCAATGTGATCCATTTACTATCTGATCTGATCTTAGATGCCAGTATAATTACGATTTCAATGGTTTGACCATCCATATCTGTTTACAACTGTAAGATATCCAGATACAATGGGTCCCTGACTACATCCGGAGGTGGTCAAGAAGATCTGATCACAATCAGATCACAACTAATCTTCTATGCTGCAATTCAGCTTTTAGCTGTGAATGTGTACATGATCAAATAAACCTTACTAATAATAATAAAGATGTGGACAAGGTCAGGACATAGGACGTTACCACCAGGTGTAAACAGGGCTTGAGAGACGGAATTCCTCAATTAATTTGTAAAGCAGCTAAAGGGCAGATAGATAGAGAGAGGACCATCCTCCTCAGGGTAGATAGAGAGGACCATCCTCCTCAGGGTAGATAGAGAGGACCATCCTCCTCAGGGTAGATAGAGAGGACCATCCTCCTCAGGGTAGATAGAGAGGACCATCCTCCTCAGGGTAGATAGAGAGGACCATCCTCCTCAGGGTAGATAGAGAGAGGACCATCCTCCTCAGGGTAGATAGAGAGGACCATCCTCCTCAGGGTAGATAGAGAGGACCATCCTCCTCAGGGTAGATAGAGAGAGGACCATCCTCCTCAGGGTAGATAGAGAGGACCATCCTCCTCAGGGTAGATAGAGAGGACCATCCTCCTCAGGGTAGATAGAGAGGACCATCCTCCTCAGGGTAGATAGAGAGGACCATCCTCCTCAGGGTAGATAGAGAGGACCATCCTCCTCAGGGAAGATAGAGAGGACCATCCTCCTCAGGGTAGATAGAGAGGACCATCCTCCTCAGGGTAGATAGAGAGGACCATCCTCCTCAGGGTAGATAGAGAGGACCATCCTCCTCAGGGTAGATAGAGAGGACCATCCTCCTCAGGGTAGATAGAGAGGACCATCCTCCTCAGGGTAGATAGAGAGGACCATCCTCCTCAGGGAAGATAGAGAGGACCATCCTCCTCAGGGTAGATAGAGAGGACCATCCTCCTCAGGGTAGATAGAGAGGACCATCCTCCTCAGGGTAGATAGAGAGGACCATCCTCCTCAGGGTAGATAGAGAGGACCATCCTCCTCAGGGTAGATAGAGAGGACCATCCTCCTCAGGGTAGATAGAGAGGACCATCCTCCTCAGGGTAGATAGAGAGGACCATCCTCCTCAGGGAAGATAGAGAGGACCATCCTCCTCAGGGTAGATAGAGAGGACCATCCTCCTCAGGGTAGATAGAGAGGACCATCCTCCTCAGGGTAGATAGAAAGGACCATCCTCCTCAGGGTAGATAGAGAGGACCATCCTCCTCAAGAACTTCAGATATAGATATTTAATCCTTAGGCACTTTACAGACATTGTTGATACTAAAGACTTACTCATTACTCAAGTGTGTGTTGTTGGAATAGCAATCACAGGTGTGCGGAAATGGAACCTTACGAATGTTGCAAAATTCCTTTTTATAGAAGCAAGACACAGAATGATTTTTATAGAAGCAAGACACAGAATGATTTTTATAGAAGCAAGACACAGAATGATTTTTATAGAAGCATTGTCAACCGGAAACTCTGAAGACACAGAATGAGTAAAGGACGAGACAATGATAATGTCATTTTGTTCATATTTTAATCAGCACTTTTCTTCATTATTCATGTTTTCTTTTTTTTACAGTGGCATAGTTTTGAAAAATTGATATTTAATACTGAAAAAGCAAACCTCACTCACACCCCCCCACCCCCCCACCCCCCTAAAATGCAACGCAATTACAGCAATTCAAACTTTATACAAAAATGAGTCATTTATTTATAGCATCAAATTGAACATGTATTATGAATATTGGCAATGTGTTTCAAGGTGTCTTTGATACAGCGGTAATATACAGTGGGGAGATGTCTGGGTCACCAATGTGTTTCAACGTGTCTTTGATACAGCGGTAATATAGATGTCTGGGTCACCAATGCCTTTATAACACGTCATTACAACTGTTTGCAGCAAAACTCAAAGGCCATAACGGTGATCGTATTGTTTTTAATGACAGAAGTTTCTCCAATAATTGACTTTATTTTTGTTACAAAATGGAAAAGTGAACTTCAGACAACTACTTTTGTAATAATAATATCAATTAATATAGTATAATATTACCAATAATATCAATCCATAATAATAATAATAAATACGCTATCTATCAACCAGAGTCAATCCATTAGAATTCACATTCAGAGAATTGTTCAAAAGCATGAAAATAAACATGTCAAAATGGCTGCAACTGATATGCTCTGAAATGAACCTTTAAATAACAAGTATTTTTATTGTTTTATTTTACCAAAATGTAATACTTACACATTATATACATGCCTTGTGGTGAAACAACATGTTTGTTCTTCATCAAACAAATGACAAATAAAAATAAAAACAATTCAAGAGACTTCTGGAATACTTTAAATAGATATATTGTCTAATATACACATTTCAATGTTTAAGGGTTCCCAAAATTCAACAATATTGCCCACCAGCAATCATCACATTAGCAAAGTCATATACAGCAATATTCACAAGGGAGCTTTAGATCAATAAAGTAGGCTGAGTCTCAAATTACACCCTATTCCCTTCATAGTGCACTACTTTGTCCAAAAACCACATGGACCATGGAGGGAATAGGGTGCCATTTGGGATTCAGCCCCCAATATAGACCTCTTTAGGTTCCCAGAACTCGTAGGATTTGGTTCTTCCAGTCTTTCAGAGAGATAGAAGCTGACCAGTAGTTGTTCTTAGAAATGAAATGAGGTTCAGACCTTAGTGAACGAGTGTCTTAGTCAGGGTGATCAGATACTTTCTGATCCTACCGGGATTCAATCTGACCGCGGGATGTCGACAATGTAGCTTTTAACCTATAAAAGTCTAAGCGGGGTTCTACTGATCTAACATATGGAATTGTTTTAAGATGGTCATAACATTTAGCTATTTGATATGGAATTTTAGGACCTGTTTAGGTATATAAAAAACAGATAAAATATAGAATTTGGCCTTTACTGCTATAGCCCACAGAAACACATCAAATAACACATTCATAAATAAATAGCAAAAGTGGAAAAATAAATAATGAGGAATAAGGGTTTGAAGTGTCTGTACTATATCTAGGAGATATAAGACACAGGGGTTTGAAGTGTCTGTACTATATCTAGGAGATATAAGACACAGGGTTTTGAAGTGTCTGTACTATATCTAGGAGATATAAGAAAATATCTGGAAATATTTCTGTTTTTTGGACACATATTTAACCCCTTATTTTTGTTGGCACAAAACTACCTCCATACTTCCATTCATTTGTATGGGTTACCTTCAGACGAGCAAAACAGAGTTAGTAGGCCAAACCGTTTGGACGCTACAGACGTTTTTGTGAAAAGACCGATTTTTGGGACGTCTACTGGTCTTTCCAATTGAGCCGACATACGCAGCGTTTAACGTGAATAAGATCGTGGTAAACGCGGGAACATTGCCTCTAAAAGCTGCATTGTTGACAACCCGCAGCCGCATTGAATCCTGGCCCGAATCTCCAATCATTGGTCTGAAAACATCAGTGAAATTAGACTAGTATTGAATCATGAGATAATGAACTGCTTGGTCAAGAAGTATTTCTCTGTTTGTCTGAGACTTTGTGCTTTTATTATACTTCTGACTCTCTGTTGTTCCTTTCTATATGAGATGAGACTATAATAATATACAAACAACGCTATGAAAGGAGGATCATATGTCATCATATAATATCCACATTCAAACATAAACAATCATACGGATTGTGCTTCTTTTGTTTTCAATTCAACTATTTTTTTAAAAATGTTTTTCGTGTCAGTGTTCAAACTATTCAGCTTACTGTATTTCCATTGTTTTCCACAACATGCACCCTAATAGTTGCAATCTCCAGATGACACCCAATACCATTTTTACAGTTACAATAAAACCCCATCACATGTCGTTCACATTGATACATTTCACATATTCTTCTCTGAAAGCATAATTATTGGCATAGCCAATGTTTTCTGACGTCAGATGAAGCACATTTCTTGCCGCTTCCTGATGGTAATATCTGCAAAAGGTATATAACAGTGACAGTGATGAAACAAACAGGACAGAAGCAGACCGACAGCGGTCTGTATATTTAGGCACAAATCAAATATAACAAAAAACAAAGATTTGGGTGCTAGCCTGAATAAAACAGGGTCTGCTCTTTGAAACACGGAGTACATGTAGCGGAGTACATTGGCAGCAAAAACAAGGCAACATTCTCAGCGATTGTTTGTAAAAACCAACTGGTAAACCAAACTTGAGCTTTCTCTTTCGGAGAGGAGACGGGGATAAAGAACTGTCTCCTGCACCAGCAGCACTGAGCCAGCTACTGCTGGTCGACTGGCAGAGACAGACTGGACAATTCTGGCCAGATGGGCTGGTCAATCATTTTTTTGCCCAGTGGGCCAGAAATATTATAATTTGCCTAATAATTGGTGCCGCAAGGAAACAAATGGGCCGATGTGTTAGAAATGCCGCCCCTGCCTCTGATGGCCGACTGGAGTTGTCATGAAAGAAAGAAACAGAAAGAAAAAGACAGAATGAAACAGGAAGAACAGAAGAGGTCTAAATGAAGTACTCTTTCTTCTCCTCCGCTGCGTGGTTCCCCTCTGCGTTGATGATGGCTGTGTCTGCGTCAGGGGCGTCCTCGGATCCTTTAGCCTCGTGTGTTAGGTACGTCCCTGTTCACACACACACACACACACACACACACACACACACACACACACACACACACACACACACACACACACACACACACACACACACACACACACACACACACACACACACACACACACACACACACACACACACACACACACACACACACATGTTCCATGTTTCTAGCCTTTTACCCTAAAATTTATAGAAAACTGTCTTTAGGAGAAGTAAATGATGTCCTTACCTTTATGCCTGGCCAGATACCGCCCTAGAGCTATGATCAAACACAGAGTGATGAACACAACCACAGCCACAACACCTCCGATTAATGCATGGTCAGGGTCATGCTGTCCTAGTGCATTGGGATCTGGAGAGAGAGAGGGAGAGAGAGGAAGAGAGAGGAAGAGAGAGGGAGAGAGAGGGAGAGAGAGGGAGAGAGAGGAAGAGAGAGGGAGAGAGAGGAAGAGAGAGAGAGGGTGAGAAAGGGAGAGAAAGGGAGAGAGAGGGAGAGAGAGGAAGAGAGAGGAAGAGAGAGAGAGAGAGAGAGAGAGAGAGAGAGAGAGAGAGAGAGAGGAAGAGAGAGGGAGAGAGAGGAAGAGAGAGGAAGAGAGAGGAAGAGAGAGGAAGAGAGAGGAAGAGAGAGGAAGAGAGAGAGAGAGAGGAAGAGAGAGGGAGAGAGAGGGAGAGAGAGGAAGAGAGAGGGAGAGAGAGGGAGAGAGAGGAAGAGAGAGGGAGAGAGAGGAAGAGAGAGGGAGAGAGAGAGAGAGAGAGAGAGAGAGGAAGAGAGAGGGAGAGAGAGGAAGAGAGAGGAAGAGAGAGGAAGAGAGAGGAAGAGAGAGGAAGAGAGAGGAAGAGAGAGAGAGAGAGGAAGAGAGAGGGAGAGAGAGGGAGAGAGAGGAAGAGAGAGGGAGAGAGAGGGAGAGAGAGGAAGAGAGAGGGAGAGAGAGAGAGAGAGAGAGAGAGAGGAAGAGAGAGGGAGAGAGAGGAAGAGAGAGGAAGAGAGAGGAAGAGAGAGGAAGAGAGAGAGAGAGAGGAAGAGAGAGGGAGAGAGAGGGAGAGAGAGGAAGAGAGAGGGAGAGAGAGGGAGAGAGAGGAAGAAAGAGGAAGAGAGAGAGAGAGAGAGAGAGAGAGAGAGGGAGAGAAAGGAAGAGAGAGGAAGAGAGAGGAAGAGAAATGGAGAGAGAGGGAGAGAGAGGAAGAGAGGGAGAGAGAGGGAGAGAGAGGAAGAGAGAGGAAGAGAGAGAGAGAGAGGGAGAGAGAGAGAGAGAGAGAGAGAGAGGAAGAGAGAGGGAGAGAGAGGAAGAGAGAGGAAGAGAGAGGAAGA
The DNA here is from genome assembly GCA_023634145.1 of Thymallus thymallus. NCBI lineage: Eukaryota > Metazoa > Chordata > Actinopteri > Salmoniformes > Salmonidae > Thymallus > Thymallus thymallus. Next base: position 34,854,905 of record CM042378.1, on the reverse strand, counting down.
GAGAGGAAGAGAGAGGAAGAGAGAGGAAGAGAGAGAGAGAGAGGAAGAGAGAGGGAGAGAGAGGGAGAGAGAGGAAGAGAGAGGGAGAGAGAGGGAGAGAGAGGAAGAGAGAGGGAGAGAGAGGAAGAGAGAGGGAGAGAGAGAGAGAGAGAGAGAGAGAGGAAGAGAGAGGGAGAGAGAGGAAGAGAGAGGAAGAGAGAGGAAGAGAGAGGAAGAGAGAGGAAGAGAGAGGAAGAGAGAGAGAGAGAGGAAGAGAGAGGGAGAGAGAGGGAGAGAGAGGAAGAGAGAGGGAGAGAGAGGGAGAGAGAGGAAGAGAGAGGGAGAGAGAGAGAGAGAGAGAGAGAGAGGAAGAGAGAGGGAGAGAGAGGAAGAGAGAGGAAGAGAGAGGAAGAGAGAGGAAGAGAGAGAGAGAGAGGAAGAGAGAGGGAGAGAGAGGGAGAGAGAGGAAGAGAGAGGGAGAGAGAGGGAGAGAGAGGAAGAAAGAGGAAGAGAGAGAGAGAGAGAGAGAGAGAGAGAGGGAGAGAAAGGAAGAGAGAGGAAGAGAGAGGAAGAGAAATGGAGAGAGAGGGAGAGAGAGGAAGAGAGGGAGAGAGAGGGAGAGAGAGGAAGAGAGAGGAAGAGAGAGAGAGAGAGAGAGAGAGAGGAAGAGAGAGGGAGAGAGAGGGAGAGAGGGGAAGAAATAGGGATAGAGTGGAAGAGAGAGGAAAAGAGAGGGAGAGAGAGGGAGAGAGAGGGAGAGAGGGGAAGAGATAGGGAGAGAGAGGGAGAGATAGGGAGAGAGAGGAAGAGAGAGGGAGAGAGAGGAAGAGAGAGGGTGAGAGAGAGAGAGAGAGAGAGAGAGTGAGGGAGGGAGAGAGAGGGATAGAGAGGAAGAGAGGGAGACGAGGGATAGAGAGGAAGAGAGAGGAAGAGAGAGCGAGAGAGAGGAAGAGAGAGATGGAGGAAGAGAAGGAAGGGAATAGAGGAGAGACATCACCACCTGCTGCTGATAGGTGTGTTTCATGCAGTGGGTTGTTAAGAGGACCAATGAAACTGTGGCTCAGTTGGTAGAGCATGGCACTTGCAATGCCAGGGTTGTGGGTTTGATTCCCACGGGGGACCAGTACCTATGCAAATGTATGCACTTACTACTGTAAGTTGCTCTGGATAAGAGCATCTGCTAAAATGACTCAAATGTAAATGTAAAAATATCATTTCAGAGGGTCGTTAAGAGGACCAATGAAAACATCATTTCAGAGGGTTGTTAAGAGGACCAATGAAAACATTGTTTCAGAGGGTTGTTACGAGGACCAATGAAAACATCATTTCAGAGGGTTGTTACGAGGACCAATGAAAACATCATTTCCGAGGGTTGTTACGAGGACCAATGAAAATATCATTTCAGAGGGTCGTTAAGAGGACCAATGAAAACATTGTTTCAGAGAGTCGTTAAGAGTACCAATGAAAACATTGTTTCAGAGGGTTGTTAAGAGGACCAATGAAAACATCAGAGTGTTTCTGAAATGTTGTTTCATGCTGCTGCAGTCGGTGGGTCGTTAAGAGGACCAATGAAAACATCAAAGTGTTTCTGAAACAACAGGACCAAAACTGTCATAGCTGTGCAGTGAAAACAATCTTCCAGGATAGCTTATTCTTCTTGAATTATTCAGCAGCAGACTCCCACTTTTAAAATGGTTGACTTTGGGCCTGAGACAGTAAAAACATAACATTATGTAAGGGAGGAATTCAACTTTTGATACGTTCCAAATGGCAAAATATTCCCTATAAAATCCACTACTTCTGAAAATAGTGCACTATAGGGGATAGGGTGCCATTTGGGATTTGACCCTAATCTATCAATCAGTGGACGCTCCTCAGAGGAGGAAGGAGAGGACCATCCTCCTCAGTGAAATGTCTTAAAAATAAAAATAGTGAAACACTAAAAAAGTTATCCTTTCTAGATAAAACTATACTAAATATATTCACGCTTGCTTCCGTCCTCCTCTGGCTACACTGACTTCAATACAAAACCAAGGAGGCCCGTAGGCCTCACCCCCTTCCATAGACCTACCTGGTAATTATGACCACAGGGATTCTATGTGTTGAGAAGCTTGGTGAGTTGGTGATATTATTGGATAGAGATTGAAAAGTGATAGTTGAGCATTATTCAGCTAGCTACCAGCTCCAGTGTACACTGTGTTGACTTTTTGTTGAAGAACCCCTTTCATTCTCTAGGGTACACAGGGAGCCTTTCATCAATACCAACTGGTATCAAAAGTATAGCTGGTTAACAGGGAGCCTTTCATCAATACCAACTGGTATCAAATGTATAGCTGGTTAACAGAGAGCCTTTCATCAATACCAACTGGTATCAAAAGTATAGCTGGTTAACAGGGAGCCTTTCATCAATACCAACTGGTATCAAAAGTATAGCTGGTTAACAGGGAGCCTTTCATCAATACCAACTGGTATCAAAAGTATAGCTGGTTAACAGGGAGCCTTTCATCAATACCAACTGGTATCAAAAGTATAGCTGGTTAACAGGGAGCCTTTCATCAATACCAACTGGTATCAAAAGTATAGCTGGTTAACAGGGAGCCTTTCATCAATACCAACTGGTATCAAAAGTATAGCTGGTTAACAGGGAGCCTTTCATCAATACCAACTGGTATCAAAAGTATAGCTGGTTAACAGGGAGCCTTTCATCAATACCAACTGGTATCAAAAGTATAGCTGGTTAACAGGGAACCTTTCATCAATACCAACTGGTATCAAAAGTATTGCTGGTTAACAGGGAGCCTTTCATCAAGCGACCTGTATTGCTGGTTAACAGGGAGCCTTTCATCAAGCGACCTGTATTGCTGGTTAACAGGGAGCCTTTCATCAATACCAACTGGTATTGCTGGTTAACAGGGAGCCTTTCATCAAGCGACCTGTATTGCTGGCCTTGCCTGCTTTTTGTAAAGTCTGAGCCTTGGTTGAAAGGTGGGAACAGTGACTTGAAGAGCATCGATCGTTCAGCTAAACGGCAAAACAAAAGCAGGGAGAATATACATGAACACATCAGATTCAAGCTTCTGGGAAAAAGCTGCGTTGATCATGACGAAGGTCTGCGTATTCAAACTGCGCAACACAACGAGAACGTAAGAAGATATTCTCCAGCGGTTTATCAACACCACTGTGTTTTGGGGCAAGACTTTTATTTTAGAGGACAAGATGAGAGGGAAAGTCCCGCCAACAAGGGCAACTGCATTGTTCAAGTCACCAGCCTCAACTGCTATCAGTGGTAGGCCTACTGTAGCTGTTAGCTATCCCTGCTATCCCTGCTATCCTTGCTATCCATGCTATCCCAAGGCAGCCATACCAGGCCTAAGCTACTGTCCCTGTCATGCTCAGAATCAGTGGTGCTGAAGGCATCCTGAAACAGGTTTACCACCCTACCTGAGCTGGGCCCCCCTGTCTGTGTGTGTGTGTCCTGCTGTAAACTGAAACAGGTTTACCACCCTACCTGAGCTGGGCCCCCCTGTCTCTGTGTGTGTGTCCTGCTGTAAACTGTAAGCGGTCAGTCTGACGTCTTTATGTGTTATTTGTGTGCTCTGCTCTCATTAGCTCATGGTGATGAATGGTAGAGCCTGCTGCTCAGCTACACAAAGTCACCCTGAGAGAAAAAGGGTAAGGGAGAGTGGGAGAGAGAGAGTGGGAGAGAGAGAGAGAGAGAGAGAGAGAGAGAGAGAGAGAGAGAGACAGACAGACAGACAGACAGACAGACAGACAGACAGACAGAGAGAGAGGGAGAGAGAGAGAGAGAGAGAGAGAGAGAGAGAGAGAGAGAGAGAGAGAGAGAGAGAGAGAGAGAGAGAGAGAGAGAGAGAGAGAGAGAGAGAGAGAGAGAGAGAGAGAGAGAGAGAGAGAGAGAGAGGTAGATATTCCTATTTCTGTTCCACTTAGTTAATTCCTCATTATTAGAACCTAGAAATGTAACTTGTGTTTTTACCCGCTAGGTCTGGGAGGGAGAGAGAGAGGACTGGGAGGGAGAGAGAGAGGACTGGGAGGGAGAGAGAGAGGACTGGGAGGGAGAGAGAGAGGACTGGGAGGGAGAGAGAGAGAGAGGACTGGGAGGGAGAGAGAGAGGACTGGGAGGGAGAGAGAGAGAGAGGACTGGGAGGGAGAGAGAGAGGACTGGGAGGGAGAGAGAGAGGACTGGGAGGGAGAGAGAGAGGACTGGAGATATATCAACATATACATTGATATGTATATATTGCTTATTCAGCTCGCTAGTTTTTGCGTCTCTCCGCTCTCACACTCCTCACGTAACCCCGCCCCCACTCACTCCTCACGTAACCCCGCCCCCACTCACTCCTCACGTTTTCTGGCGGAACATGGAGGACGACACAGCCACAAGGCAAGATGTCAACGAGGAAACAACGGCTCAATCGTTTGGAGATGGTGCGGGTTTAAAAGGTCAGATGAGCAACAGAGAGAGTGCAATAAACATGTCACTACAATCCTCTTACACCATTTACAACAGCGACATAAACTACAGTACGAAGAATGCATTAAACTTGGTGGAGGTCGTGCTGTTGGAAAGCCTTCTGCCCCAAAACAAACCTCTTTACAAGCTTCATTTACTCAGGGTGTGCCCTATGAAAAGAAAAGTGCCAAGTGGTAGATATAACGGAGGCGGTAGCCAACCACATTGCTAAAGACGTGGTCCCCGTTGCAACAGTTGAACAAGCTGGCTTTAAAAAGCTGCTGAAAACAATGGATCAAAGATACGATTTGCCGTCACTACTTTACAAGAGAAGCACTGCCGTAAATGTACAGTAAAGTCAGCCATATATGAGCTTAACTGTACATTTTATTGAAGACTGGGAGAGGAAAAGTGCGTGTCTCTAATCAAGCTACTTTCCCCAAGACCACACCGGAGATAATATGGCTGAAGCCGACAACGGGACCAACGTTGTCAAAGCGGTGCAACTGACTGAGTGGCGGAGGATGCAGTGCTTTGGTCACCGGCTTCGTGTTGCAATTGGTGAGTATGCTGAAGGAGTTGACTGCGTAACAGTTTTAAAATAATTAAAATCTATAAATATGATAGATTGTATATAATAATATAAATATAACATTTGAAGACAGGGACTGATTTAAGTGATGTCAGCACATATTCAAGTTTTTGTTATCTGTTAAATAAATAAAAATATAATAAAGTTAGATAAATTAAATCAAATAAGAAGAAAATAGTGAGCAGCTTTTCCTGGAAGAAAAGGAGAGAATTGGCTGAAACTCAGATTCAGCTCGGTCTGCCCACTCACCTGCTCATCACTGAGTCCGCTAGGCAGCAAATGATTGAGAGGGTTCTGGAGCAGCAGGGCGCCCTTGCCAAAGTTTTGTCCTCTGACAAGAAATCCAGGCATCTAGTCCTTACAGGATATAGAGGTCCAAGAGGCGGTCCAGAAGGCTCTCAAACCCCTTCAGGACTTCACAGATGCTCTGTCTGGTGAGGACTATATTACTCTCTTGTATGTCAGACCTGTTCTTCATCTTTTCAATCCAAGTCTCCTGGCACATGATGAGGGAGATGGTGAGCTGACTAAATCCATCAAGACCACCATTGTGGATTATCTCAACACAAAGTATGCTGACCCAGCCACTAGGGACCTATTGGACATGGCCTCACTTGTGGATCCAAGGTTCAAAACCAAGTACGTCTCAAGTGACAAGATCGACATGTTGAAGTACAAAGCTGTCTTGGAGGAGGAGTCTCTGCTAGCTGATCAGAAATGCTTTCAGCCTGACACACCTGTGCCAGCTGTGCCCATGCCTGCAGACCAAGAGGGAGGAGCATTTGCGTCACCACCAGTTATGAAGAAGACACTTGCAAGCTTCTTTAAGAAAAGCACAGCCACCCCCAGCACCAACCTGACACAGAGGCAGGCAACTTTCAAGATACTTAAGAGTCAGTCAGTGTAGAGAGTGATACAGATCATCTCAAGTGGTGGAAGGAATATGACATTTTCTTTCCAGCACTGGGCCACCTGGCAAAGAAGTATCTTTGTGTCCCATCCACCAGCACACCTTCTGAGAGGGTTTTCAGTTTCAGTGGTAACATTGTAACCTGCCACAGGGCATCTCTCAAGCCTGAGTCTGTTGATAGCCTAGTGTTCCTTGCACAAAACCTGTGAGAACTACAGAGCTACACACAAGGAAAGGTTTTGTTGTTTGTTGAAGTGTTCAGGTCTGTAGAAAACTCAACTACTTTCTCAGAGCAAATAATCCAGTTTATATTGTATATTTACATATTCATTGTTATTTGCACAGATATATAGTTTGTTAAACAGGAGAGGAAAATCTGTATTTTGCACTGTTTTTGTACTGTCTTTGTTATTATGTTAAATAACTGAAGAGTTATTCTCAGAGATGTGCATATTTTAATTAATATATTTAATAAAGATGTTTTATTTACATGTTGATATTGACACAGCTGTGTGTATTCTCAAACAGGAAGAGGAACTCTGTATTTGCACTTTATTTTGATCAATGTCTTATAAATGAAGGTTTTTGACATCTGACATGTAGTTTACTTACAACTGAGCATTTAACCCATATAAACAATATCGAGATATATATCGTAAATCTCCATTCAGCCCAAAGTCGAGATATGACTTTTGGTCCATATTGTCCAGCCCTACTAGCCAAGTTTAATATGGAAAACCAGACAATCTCCATGTGGATGTAATTCTATGCAAGAAGTATAATTGATCATCTTGATCCAGATAGTCCCACACAGAATGGGGCCAGCATGATGGAACTTTCAGCCTAACTCGTTGACTACGTCCCAAATGGTACCCTATTCCCCTAGTGCACTACTTTTACAAAAGTAGTGCACTACACTGCGAACACCAAACATTAGGAACACATACCTAATATAGAGTTGCTCCCCCTTTTCCCTCAGAACAGCCTCAATTCATCTGGGCTTGGACTCTACAAGGTGTCCAAAGCGTTCCACAGGGATGCTGGTCCATGTTGACTCCAATGCTTCCCACAGTTGTCAAGATGTCCTTTGGATGTTGGACCATTCTTGATACACACGGGAAACTGTTGAGTGTGAAAAACCCAGCAGCGTTGCAGTTCTTGACACAAACTGGTGGTACCTACTACCATACCCTGGCACCTACTACCATACCCTGGCACCTACTACCATACCCTGTCACCTACTACCATACCCTGTTACCTACTACCATACCCTGGCACCTACTACCATACCCTGTTACCTACTACCATACCCTGTTACCTACTACCATACCCTGTTACCTACTACCATACCCTGTCACCTACTACCATACCCTGTTACCTACTACCATACCCTGGCACCTACTACCATACCCTGTTACCTACTACCATACCCTGTTACCTACTACCATACCCTGTCACCTACTACCATACCCTGGCACCTACTACCATACCCTGTCACCTACTACCATACCCTGTCACCTACTACCATACCCTGTCACCTACTACCATACCCTGTTACCTACTACCATACCCTGTTACCTACTACCATACCCTGTTACCTACTACCATACCCTGTTACCTACTACCATACCCTGTTACCTACTACCATACCCTGGCACCTACTACCTTACCCTGTTACCTACTACCATATCCTGGCACCTACTACCATACCCTGTTACCTACTACCATTCCCTGGCACCTACTACCATACCCTGTCACCTACTACCATACCCTGTCAACCACTACCATACCCTGTTACCTACTACCATACCCTGTTACCTACTACCATACCCTGTTACCTACTACCATACCCTGTTACCTACTACCATACCCTGTCACCTACTACCATACCCTGTCACCTACTACCATACCCTGTTACCTACTACCATACCCTGTTACCTACCACCATACCCTGTCACCTACTACCATACCCTGTTACCTACTACCATACCCTGTTACCTACTACCATTCCCTGGCACCTACTACCATACCCTGTTACCTACCACCATACCCTGTCACCTACTACCATACCCTGTTACCTACTACCATACCCTGTTACCTACTACCATTCCCTGGCACCTACTACCATACCCTGTCACCTACTACCATACCCTGTCACCTACTACCATACCCTGTCACCTACTACCATACCCTGTTACCTACTACCATACCCTGTTCAAATGCACTTACATCTTCTGAATGGCACACACAATGTAGTGCACCATTTGTTTTCACACTGCTGCTACCTGCTGTCTATTATCTATGCATAGTCACTTTATCCCTACATACATACAGAAATACCTGGACTAACCTGTACCCTCCACATTGACTCGGTACCGGTACACCCTGTATATAGCCTCGTTATTGTTATTCACTGTAAGGTCTACACCTGTTAAGGGCTTGTAAGTAAGCATTTAACGGTAAGGTCTACACCTGTTGTATTGTTGGTTAAGGGCTTGTAAGTAAGCATTTCACTGTAAGGTCTACACCTGTTGTATTGTTGGTTAAGGGCTTGTTAGTAAGCATTTCACTGTAAGGTCTACACCTGTTGTATTGTTGGTTAAGGGCTTGTTAGTAAGCATTTCACGGTAAGGTCTACACCTGTTGTATTCGGCACATGTGACAAATAACATTTGATTTGATTTGATACACAATCCATTTCTCAATTGTCTCAAGGCTTAAAAATCCTTCTTTAACCTGACTCCTCCCCTTCATCTACACTGATTGAAGTGGATTGAACAAGTGACATCAAGTGAGGATCATAGCTTTCACCTGGATTCACCTGGTCAGTCTATGTCATGGAAAAAGTGGGTGCCATTTGGGACGAAGTCCATGAATATAGTGTGTTTCCTCTGACAGATCAGAGATAGGCCTGATTAAACCTGTCTGTCTGTCTGTCTGATTAAACCTGTCTGTCTGTCTGTCTGATTAAACCTGTCTGTCTGTCTGTCTGATTAAACCTGTCTGTCTGTCTGTCTGTCTGTCTGATTAAACCTGTCTGTCTGTCTGTCTGTCTGATTAAACCTGTCTGTCTGTCTGTCTGTCTGTCTGTCTGTCTGTCTGTCTGCCTGCCTGCCTGCCTGCCTGCCTGCCTGCCTGCCTGCCTGCCTGCCTGCCTGCCTGCCTGCCTGTCTGTCTGTCTGTCTGTCTGTCTGTCTGTCTGTCTGTCTGTCTTTCTGATTAAATCTGTCTGTCTGTCTGATTAAACCTGTCTGTCTGTCTGATTAAACTTGTCTGTCTGTCTGATGTGCAAAAAACTACGGTTACATACCAAATTACATCCTCTTCCCTAAATAGTGCACTACTTTTGAACAGGGTCCACAGGGCACCACTTGGGAGTTAGATTTGTATTTAACCTTTCTTTAACTAGGCAAGTCAGATTCTTATTTACTATGACGGCCTACCGGGGAACAGTGGGTTACCTGCCTTGTTCAGGGGCAGAACGACAGATTATTTACTTTGTCAGCTCGGGGATTCAATCCACCAACCTTTCGGTTATTGGCCCAACACCCTAACCACTAGGCTACCTGCCGCCCTATAGATTACAGGAGCACAGCCACACATTACAGGAGCACAGCCACACATTACAGGAGCACAGCCACACATTACAGGAGCACAGCCACACATTACAGGAGCACAGCCACACATTACAGGAGCACAGCCACACATTACAGGAGCACAGCCACACATTACAGGAGCACAGCCACACATTACAGGAGCACAGCCACACATTACAGGAGCACAGCCACACATTACAGGAGCACAGCCACACATTACAGGAGCACAGCCACACATTACAGGAGCACAGCCACACATTACAGGAGCACAGCCACACATTACAGGAGCACAGCCACACATTACAGGAGCACAGCCACACATTACAGGAGCACAGCCAGAAATAGAGATAGAGTCCATTAAAAGATCATGTCTGCGTTCCAAATGGCACTCTATTCCCTATAGGCCCTGGTCAAAAATAGTGCTCTATAAAGGAAATAGGGTGCCATTTGGGACGCAGGCAATGTGTTGAGGTGAGGAGGTAGCCTAGCTAGAGGAACATGTATATATCCAGGGGACATTCACTTATGACATCATAATATTCACCAGGGGGTGTACTTGTACATCAAGCTGCCTTACACCAAACACACAGAAGGTAGGCTCCTCCCCTATGGGCCGTTCTGGCTTACTGACATTGACTTTATATTAAAGAGCCTGGTAAAGAAAGGCAACATATTTACAGGCCCGTCCCAAACGGCAACGCTATTCTCTGTAGTGGTCTGGTAAAAAGCAGAGCACTATATAGGGAATAAAGTACATTAGGAATGCAACTACAGAGACTCGCTGGGGTAGAAACCCCTCAACGACTGAACTCTCCCACTAAGCAGCCCAATCAGGTGCTCCATTAAATGATTAAGACCTCAGCCACGGCCGGCCCGCCCATTAGGCAGGATTACACTGCTGCCTATGGTGGAAGATAGATGAGGGCAGTATTTGAGGTGCGTCTAAACTGACCAAGACGCACCTCAAACAACACATAAAACCTCACACAATTCTGCCCCAAAACAATGACAATGTCTCTCAACCAGGGGTATAAAGGCAGTTAAGGTGAATGCTGATGTCACCCTGTGGTAAGCAGCACCCACTCCACCAACCTTCCATCCCCCAAAATAATCTAACAGAAATCATGTAGCAGATATAGGATATGGTAGAAAGAGTAAAACGGATAAAACGGATGACAATGTAATGAGACTGACACTTCTCCCATCAAATAGCCTAACCTAAACGGCACTCAATCAAATGAACAATGTGCTGTCATGTTAACAAACAACATACAGCATTCTAAAATCAAGACAGGTCAAAGTGAAATGGACAACCACAACCGTTGTCATGATCAGTGGTTTCAAGTTTTGTATCAGTACATTTATGACAAGCTGATCATAGCGGAAAAATAAATTACTTCTGCATTTCCTGCTGTGTAAACACATTGCAAATAGGCTCCCGATAACTCCTGATAAAGTTGGGTAGCTGATATTCAGAGCTTAAATAGCCAAATGGATTAGTCACAGGAATCAGGACTAATAAAGCCAATTCAACGGCCTGTTTTACAAACTGTGGGCCTACCACATAGATAGGCATTCATACAATTGAATTTCAGGCAACACGGCAGGCAACACGGCAGGGAACACGGCAGGCAATACGGCAGGCAACACGGCAGGCAACACGGCAGGCAACACGGCAGGCAACAAAGAGGTGTAATGGGTTCGTACTCAAAAGCATAAAGCTTACTTTTAGACTTATTTTAATGTCATTTTGCTTACTAGGACTATTCTAGGGCGGCAGAACGGCAAGGACCGGCCCTGACCTCAGCAGGAACTCACGTTAGATATTTCTAGAGTCATAACATTCATCCAACATCCTCCATTCATAGCTAAAAATACATGTGTACTATTCCAACATGCAGTACCATGGTTTCCTACACAAATGGTACCCCATTTACTATGTAGTGCACTAGTTTTAACTAGGGCGCACTAAAAGTAGTGTATTATATATGGATTAGGGTGCAAATTGAGAAGGAGACGTGGAGCTCATAATCGTTAACGTATTTCTAAGACGTGTTTGTCGGTCTCAGGCTATGATCATTGACCACAAATTCAGTGACATAGCAGATGTTTTTTTTCATGCATTTCTTTCAGATGAATCTACAGATGGATCAGTATTTAATAAAACCCCAACAACCCTTTCAGCTCTTTCTCACAGATCAGAATCGTCTAGGAGCATGAAAAGGAGCTTGGAATGGGAATGATTCTGAATGAGTCATACGGGGAAAAAGAATCAGAATCGTCTGGAAGGACCATGAAAAGGAGCTGGGAATGGGAATGATTCTGAATGATTCTGAATGATTCTGAATGAGTCATACAAGGGGAAAGCACATTCATGTTCATTGTGTCTGTTGTGTCAGTGTTAGAGACTGAATAATACAGTGGCAGACAGCCTAGCTAGCAGACTGACTCAGCTCCATGCAGGGTGATGGTTAGACTCATGCAGGGTGATGGTTAGACTCATGCAGGGTGATTGTTAAACTCATGCAGGGTGATGGTTAAACTCATGCAGGGTGATGGTTAGACTCATGCAGGGTGATGGTTAGACTCATGCAGGGTGATGGTTAAACTCATGCAGGGTGATGGTTAGACTCATGCAGGGTGATGGTTAAACTTATGCAGGGTGATGGTTAGACTCATGCAGGGTGATGATTAGACTCATTCAGGGTGATGGTTAGGCTCATGCAGGGTGATGGTTAGACTCATGCAGGGTCATGGTTAGACTCATGCAGGATGATGGTTAGACTCATGCAGGGTGATGATTAGACTCATTCAGGGTGATGGTTAGGCTCATGCAGGGTCATGGTTAGACTCATGCAGGGTGATGGTTAGACTCATGCAGGGTGATGGTTAGACTCATGCAGGGTGATAGGAAGTCTGTGGGCAAATCTGAAATGGCAAACTTACAGGGCTCTGGACAAAAGTAGTGCACTATATTGTATAGGGTGCCATTTGGGACACAGCCTGTAGCGTGGTCATTTTAGTAATTTAGCAGACGCCCTTATCCAGAGCGACTTACAGTTAGTTAGTTAGTGCATACTTTTTTCGTACTGGTCCCCCGTGGGAATCTAACCCACAAC
>CM042378.1:34784738-34834738 GCA_023634145.1 Thymallus thymallus | reverse complement strand
GTATAGCAGAAAAAAACGATTCCTTTTGCGACGCCCCAGTGTAGCTCCTATGTAAGCCACTCACCGTATACAAACAGCACATATTCAGCTCCACTGGTCCCCAGATAGTTACTGGCCTCACAGCGATACGTGCCGTTGTCTGTCTTGTTGAGGGTTGTGATGGTGAGTTCCCTGCTCTCTACGATCATCCTCTCTACATCAGGCAGCTCCCCTCCATCTTTAGACCACAACACTGGCTCTGGTCTGGTGGGGAAAGCACAACACAAGCGTTCACAACAGACACCACAACAGACACTACAACAGACACCACAACAGACACCACAACAGACACCACAACGGACACCACAACAGACACCACAACAGACACCACACCATACACTACAACTGACACCACAACAGACACCACACCATACACTACAACTGACACCGCAATGGACACCATAACAGACACCACAACAGACACCATAACAGACACTACAACAGATACCACAACAGACACCACAACAGACACCACAACAGACACCACAACAGACACCATAACAGACACCACAACAGACACCACAACAGTCACCACAACAAACACCAGCACTACACAGCTGATTCAAATAATCAAAGCTTGATGATGAGGTCATTATTTGAATCAGCTGTGTAGTGCTTGGGCAAAAAACTAACTATGCACCCCTTGGGGTCCCAAGGACTGAGGTAGGATCTAGTGCCTCAGAGTAGGAGTACTGATCTAGGATCAGCTCCCCATGTCCATGTAATCTTATTAATTGTATTAATGATGCTTATTAATACATACAGCCCCAGGGCTATGCCATCAAACTGACAGGGATAGGTGTATTAAAAGGGTATGCACCGGTGAAGTCTGCTAGGGCCGAAAGCTTGACATACTAAATGACTGACATTCACCCTGTTCTAACTGTCTTTACTAAATGACTGACATTCACCCTGTTCTAACTGTCTTTACTAAATGACTGACATTCACCCTGTTCTAACTGTCTTTACTAAATGACTGACATTCACCCTGTTCTAACTGTCTTTACTAAATGACTGACATTCACCCTGTTCTAACTGTCTTTACTAAATGACTGACATTCACCCTGTTCTCACTGTCTTTACTAAATGACTTACATTCACCCTGTTCTAACTGTCTTTACTAAATGACTGACATTCACCCTGTTCTCACTGTCTTTACTAAATGACTGACATTCACCCTGTTCTAACTGTCTTTACTAAATGACTGACATTCACCCTGTTCTCACTGTCTTTACTAAATGACTGACATTCACCCTGTTCTAACTGTCTTTACTAAATGACTGACATTCACCCTGTTCTAACTGTCTTTACTAAATTACTGACATTCACCCTGTTCTAACTGTCTTTACTAAATGACTGACATTCACCCTGTTCTCACTGTCTTTACTAAATGACTGACATTCACCCTGTTCTCACTGTCTTTACTAAATGACTGACATTCGCCCTGTTCTAACTGTCTTTACTAAATGACTGACATTCACCCTGTTCTAACTGTCTTTACTAAATGACTGACATTCACCCTGTTCTAACTGTCTTTACTAAATGACTGACATTCACCCTGTTCTAACTGTCTTTACTAAATGACTGACATTCACCCTGTTCTCACTGTCTTTACTAAATGACTGACATTCACCCTGTTCTAACTGTCTTTACTAAATGACTGACATTCACCCTGTTCTAACTGTCTTTACTAAATGACTGGCATTCACCCTGTTCTCACTGTCTTTACTAAATGACTGGCATTCACCCTGTTCTAACTGTCTTTACTAAATGACTGACATTCACCCTGTTCTAACTGTCTTTACTAAATGAAAGACATTCACCTTGTTCTTGCCATTGTCCTGAGGAAATTATCCCAATTTCAAAGAATCCAAAAAAAGTGTTTAAATTGATCAAAATTGGCAATAATGAAAATTCACTGTTATGTAGTTTACTGTATGTCGTTTCTTGCAATAGCCCTCTGTGCCTTTAAATAAGATTTCTCTCAAAACTGTCATTCCATAAAAATGTGTCCAGAGATTTGATCAACTCTGTCAGATGTAAAGAATCCTGAATGAATCAGGAAAGAGCAGGGTTAGCTACAAAATAAGGAACATGTATTCATGTCCTCATTACATGTAGTGCAGCAATACCACTCATGGTCTGGAAAGTTCTCTACTTTTGATAGAACTTGTGTATAGCATTTTTATATCTCTGTGTCCAGTTTGAAGGAAGTTGCTAACTAGCACTAGTGAAATTGCTAACTACCATTAGCGCAGATACGCATAGACTTCCAGTCACTAACGCTAGTTAGCATTGGCAAGCAAAACTCCCTCTAATTTCCTTCATACTAGACATACTAGTTGCATTTTATTTTCCTTTACGTGATATTATAGCTAATACTTTGGTCTGGTATCAAAATATATAATATTAAGGAAAATATTTGTGAACAAAAGGTAGAGATTGTCACATATTTCAAGAATCCCTGTTTTGATTAATGTATTTATTTATACTAAAATACTACTAATAATACTTGGAAATGTCAGTGTAATAACCATGTTGTACTCCTATGTCTACTGCTACTGGAAAAAAGATTTCCTCCCAATCTTCTGGTTTCTGTTGCATATTTCAGCAGAGTCCAACTCATTATTTCTGTATGAAGCTAAAGGTCTCTTCCTTCTATTTGGCTACAATTATTTCTGTCCCAAATGGCACCCTAGTCTCTTCATAGTACAATAGTGTACTGCTTTTGACCAGGACCAACAATATAGGGAATAGGGTGTCATTTGGGACCTCTGTAACCTCTCAGATACGATTTTTCATTATTTTTTCGGGAAAAAGAAGAACAGGAAACATAATTCAATAAATTCAACAGTTTTGGAAATGTCACTGTGTTCGAGAAACATGATGAACTATGGCGCCTGAATGGCGTGCGCGTGTGAGTGTGTGCCCCTTTATGAGTGTGTGTCTCTATAATTAAAACACATCAAACCCGTCCAGAGAGAGAGTAGAATAATTTGCATAGTGATGATAAAATATGGATTTCTCTTTTCTTACAATGCTAATTATGTTAGAGGTCTATGTATAATGTTTAGTGTATTAACATCTATAATTTGGGTCGAGTTGTTTACGACTTACAGTGGGGCTGCATTTAGATGCATCCTCTAGTATAAAGCACAGGGTTATAGGGTTAGTTATTTACGAATCCTGTTAAAACTATTGATTGTATTCTGAAAGTATTCAGACCCCTTCTCTTTTTCCACATTTTGTTACGTTTCAGCCTTATTCTAAAAGTGATTAAATAATTGTTTCCCTCATCTACACACAATACCACATAATGACGAAGCGAAAACAGGTTTTTGCAAATGTAATTAAAAAAAAAATGTATATATATATATATATATCTTATTTACATAAGGATTCAGATCCTTTGCTATGAGACTTGACATTGAGCACAGGTGCATCCTGTTTCCATTGATCATCTTTGAGATGTTTCCACAACTTGATTGGAGTCCATCTGTGGTACATTCAATATGGTTGGACATGATGTGGAAATGCACACAGTGCATGTCTGAGCAAAAACCAAGCCATGAGATCAAAGGAATTGTCCTTAGAGTTCTGAGACAGGATTGTGTCGAGGCACAGATCTGGGGAAGGGTACCAAAACATGTCTGCAGCATTGAAGGTCCCAAGAACACAGTGGCCTCCATCATTCTTAAATGGAAGACGTTTGGAACCACCAAGACTCTTCCTAGATCTGGCCTCCCGACCAAACTGAGCAATCGGGGGAGAAGGGCCTTGGTCAGGGAGGTGACCAAGAACCCAATGGTCACTCTGACAGAGCTCCAAAGTTCCTGGGAAATGGGAAAACCTTTTAGAAGGACAACAATCTCTGCAGCACTCTAACAATCAGGCCTTAATGGTAGAGTGGCCAGACGGAAGCCACTCCTCAGTAAAAAGCACATGACAGCCCACTTGGGGTTTGCCAAAAGGCACTTACCATCCCTATGGTGAAGCATGGTGGTGGAAGCATCATGCTGTGGGGATGTTTGTCAGCGGCAGGGACTGGGAGACTAGTCAGGATAGAGGGAAAGATGAATGAAGCAAAGTACAGAGAGATCCTTAATGAAAACCTTCTCCAGAGCGCTCAGGACCTCAGACTGGGGCGAAGGTTCACCTTCCAACAGGGCAACAATCCTAAGCACACAGCCAAGACAACACAGGAGTGGCTTCGGGACAAAGTCTCTGAATATGCTTGAGTGGCCCAGCAAGAGCCCGGACTTGAACCCGATCCAATATCTCTAGAGAGATCTGAAAATAGCTGTGAAGCGACGCTCCCCATCCAACTTGACAGCGCTTGAGAGGATCTGTAGAGAAGAATGGGAGAAACTCCCCAAATACAGGTGTGCCAAGCTTGTAGCGTCATACCCAAGAAGACTCAAGGCTGTAATCACTGCCAAAGGTGCTTCAACAAAGTACTGAGGAAAGGGTCTAATACTTATGTAAATGTGATATTTCACTTGTTGTTTTTAAAAAACAAAAACTTTTTTTTTTTTTAAATAACAATTTAATACATTTTAGAATAAGGCTGTATCGTAACAAAATGTGGAAAAGTGAATGGGTCTGAATACTTTCCGAATGTAAACTACATTACCAAAATGTGGACACCTGCTCGTCGAACATCTCATTACAAACTTAGGGGCATTAATATTGAGTTGGTCCCCCTTTGCTGCTATTACAGCCTCCACTCTTCTGGAGTGCAAAAAGCTATAAAAAGACACTGCATAATATGGGTGAATGGCTGAACATGTACACTATACATTGTTACAGAGTGTTAGGTGAAAAAACTAAATCATAATAATAATACAAATATATATATTATACAAATATTGCAAGTTGATATAGATAAATAAGGAATATTTGCATGGTTAACTATACCATACAGGTCGATGGCAGAGAAATACTTAAATAGCTAAATGTGTGTATGATATAATTTAGGGTAATAAAACTAATTCCTTAAAATACAGTCCTTAGTGCAGGGTTTAATTACAGATAAATGCACGTATTGCACATTCAATATACTAAAAGCAATGAAAAAAGATACAACTGACAGGATACTAATATGCATTCCTGAGTAAATGACTACGTAAGTTCAGTCCAAGAATTGCTTACAATATTGCACGTGATATGATATAACAACTGTACATGAATATATACAGTGGGGAGAACAAGTATTTGATACAGTGCCGATTTTGCAGGTTTTCCTACTTACAAAGCATGTAGAGGTCTGTAATTTTTATCATAGGTACACTTCAACTGTGAGAGACGGAATCTAAAACAAAAATCCAGAAAATCACATTGTATGATTTTTAAATAATTTTATTTGCATTTTATTGCATGACATAAGTATTTGATCACCTACCAACCAGTAAGAATTCCGACTCTCACAGAGCTGTTAGTTTTTCTTTAAGAAGCCCTCCTGTTCTCCACTCATTACCTGTATTAACTGCACCTGTTTGAACTCGTTACCTGTATAAAAGACACTTTTCCACAAACTCAATCAAACAGACTCCAACCTCTCCACAATGGCCAAGACCAGAGAGCTGTGTAAGGACATCAGGGATAAAATTGTAGACCTGCACAAGGCTGGGATGGGCTACAGGACAATAGGCAAGCAGCTTGGTGAGAAGGCAACAACTGCTGGCGCAATTATTAGAAAATGGAAGAAGTTCAAGATGACGGTCAATCTCCCTCGGTCTGGGGCACCATGCAAGATCTCACCTCGTGGGGCATCAATGATCATGAGGAAGGTGAGGGATCAGCCCAGAACTACACGGCAGGACCTGGTCAATGACCTGAAGCGAGCTGGGACCACATTCTCAAAGAAAATCATTAGTAACACACTACACCGTCATGGATTAAAATCCTGCAGCGCACGCAAGGTCCCCCTGCTCAAGCCAGCGCATGTCCAGGCCTTTCTGAAGTTTGCCAATGACCATCTGGATGATCCAGAGGAGGAATGGGAGAAGGTCATGTGGTCTGATGAGACAAAAATAGAGCTTTTTGGTCTAAACTCCACTCGCCGTGTTTGGAGGAAGAAGAAGGATGAGTACAACCCCAAGAACACCATCCCAACCGTGAAGCATGGAGGTGGAAACATCATTCTTTTGGGATGCTTTTCTGCAAAGGTGACAGGACGACTGCACCGTATTGAGGGGAGGATGGATGGGGCCATGTATCGCGAGATCTTGACCAACAACCTCCTTCCCTCGGTAAGAGCATTGAAGATGGGTCGTGGCTGGGTCTTCCAGCATGACAACGACCCGAAACACACTGCCAGGGAAACTAAGGAGTGGCTCCGTAAGAAGCATCTCAAGGTCCTGGAGTGGCCTAGCCAGTCTCCAGTCTCTAAATCCCTGCTGCAGTGTATGCAAACCTGGTCAAGAACTACAGGAAACGTATGATCTCTGTAATTGCAAACAAAGGTTTCTGTACCAAATATTAAGTTCTGATTTTCTGATGTATCAAATACTTATGTCATGCAATAAAATGCAAATTAATTACTTAAAAATCATACAATGTGATTTTCTGGATTTTTGTTTTAGATTCCGTCACTCACAGTTGAATAGTACCTATGATAAAAATTACAGACTTCTACATGCTTTGTAAGTGGGAAAACCTGCAAAATCGGCAGTGTATCAAATACTTGTTCTCCCCACTGTAGGTCCTAACACCCCAACAGTTCCAGGTCTATGTTGCCGACGGCACGGCACCCCGGTGAGGACTCTATTAAATAGTCTAATAGCCACCTGCAGGAAGGACCTCCTGTAGCGCTCTCTGACACACCGTGGTGGGATCAGTCTGTGACTGAAGGTGCTCCTTTGCGTCATGACCATGGCATGCAGAGGGTTGGTGACGTTGTCCATGATGGCCAGCAGTTTGGCCAGGATCCTTCTCTCCCCACCTCCTCTAGAGTGTCAAGGCTAATCCCTAGAACAGAGCTAGCCTTCCTGATCAGCTTATTTACCCGAGAAGCATCACCGGCTTTTATGTTGGCGCCCCAGCACACCACTGCAAAAAAGACGGCACTGGTCCCAACAGACTGTTAGAAGGTATGCAGTAGTTTACTGCACACGTTGAAGGACCTGAACCTCCTCAGAAAGTAGAGTCGGCTCTGGCCCTTTTTGTACAGAGCCCCGGTGTTACCAGCCCATTCCAGCCTGTTGTCCATATGGACTCCCAGGAACTTGTATGACCCAACCATTTCCACATCCATCCCCTGCATAGGGACTGCAGTCAGTTGGGGCTTGGTTCTCCTGAAGTCCACCACCATCTCCTTTGTTTTGCTGATGTTGAGCTGAAGGTTGTTCTGCTCCCACCACAACACAAAGTCATTGATTGTGCTCCTGTAGTCCTCCTCCTGCCCACCGCTGATGCACCCTACAATTGCGGAGTCATCCGAGAACTTTGGTCGGTGGCATTAGTTATATCTGAAGTCCGAGGTGTAGAGGGTGAACAGGAAGGGGGACAGGACCGTTCCCTGGGGGGGCCCTGTGTTGCTCACTGCCCGTTCTGACACACAGCTCTGTAGTCGCACAAATTGTGGCCTACCGGTCACGTAGTCCGTGACCCAGGAGAGCCTGGGGAGCTGGAGGGGAGGTGGACAGGGCCAGTATCGAACCTGTTAAAAAATTGGTTTAGCTCATTGGCTCTGTCCTGAGTCCCCTCCGTCTGCCCACTGTTTGACTTTTTGAAGCCAGTGATATTTCTCATACCCTTCCACACCTCTCTCACCTGGCTCTGCCTCAGCTTGTCCTCCAGCTTGTACTCCATCTCCATCCTCAGCAATCCGCAACTTCAGCTCCCTATATAGAATATACTATATACATCCATAATTAGGTGATAGACCATGTACTTACAGTGGGTTTCCTTTGGAGACACACTCCAGTTTAAAGTACTGTCCTTCCTGAGGTATGATCATGGAGTGGGAGATCTCCACATGGGGGGCGTCTGGGACGAGAGACAATAGACATTATGAAACATCATCCATACTAGTGTGACAATGACTGAAACATCCTGATCCTAGATCTGTGGTTGAGTTAATATCCAATATAATAGAAATTGTAGAACGATCATCAGTTATTTGGTTCTGTTACTCAGATTCCAGAACTCACAGTGGACCTCCAGGACCTCTGTGACCTGGTAGGGGTTGGAAGCGAGAGACACATGCTCCACACTGCAGGTGTAGGCCACGCCGTCTTCACTCTGATCCACCTGAAGCTGCAGAGTGCTCTTCACTGTGAACGACTTCCCTGTGGAGTTTACCTCCTTAGTGCCTGTTAGATAGAAACACATTCCATTAGATTATAGTATTCTATTCAGGAATCTACAGGAGGGTTGCTCTCCAGGAACAGGGTTGGCGTTAAAATCTACAGGAGGGTTGCTCTCCAGGAACAGGGTTGGCGTTAAAACCTACAGGAGGGTAGCTCTCCAGGAACAGGGTTGACGTTAAAACCTACAGGAGGGTAGCTCTCCAGGAACAGGGTTGGCGTTAAAACCTACAGGAGGGTTGCTCTCCAGGAACAGGGTTGAAATATTAATGTGGAATCCTACCCCTCTCCCTCTCCTCCATTTGAATCCTCCCCCTCTCCCTCTCCTCCATTTGAATCCTCCCCCTCTCCCTCTCCTCCATTTGAATCCTCCCCCTCTCCCTCTCCTCCATTTGAATCCTCCCCCTCTCACTCTCCTCAATTTGAATCCTCCCCCTCTCCCTCTCCTCCATTTGAATCCTCCCCCTCTCACTCTCCTCAATTTGAATCCTCCCCCTCTCCCTCTCCTCAATTTGTTTTAAGACAATATTCCCTTTCTCATTCTCCCACTTGTCTCCAATACCCATTCCATCCCCCAGAAACCAGACTGATTTGTTGTGTATCTTCTATTTTCCTCGCTCTCTGATTTCTTCTCTGTTTAGATAAGAGGCTCTTAACTTGAAACCTGTATTGAGCCAGGAGTCAGTCAGTCAGTCAGTCAGTCAGTCAGTCAGTCAGTCAGTCAAAGCCTTGTGTGTATATGTGGTGTGTATGTGCTTGTGTGAGTGTGTGTGTTAGTGTTAGTGTGGGTATGTAAGAGGTAGTATCACTCCAGATGGCTTCAGTTTGTTGACCATATGGTTTCTCCAGTTCACCTAGATAATATAACAGACATTGATCCTCTATGGTTTCTCCAGTTCAACTACACTCTTAGAAAAAATGGGTTCTTCGGCTGTCCCCATAGGAGAACCCTTTAAAGAACCCTTTTTGGTTCCAAGTAAAACCATTGTGGGTTCCATGTGAACCCTCTGTGGAAAATGTTCTACATGGAACCCACAATGATTCTAGATGGAACCAAAAAGGGTTCTACCTGGAACCAAAAATTGTTATCCAAAGGGTTCTCCTATGGGGACAGCCAAAGAACTCTTTAAGGTTCTAGATAGCACCGTTTGTTCTAACAGTGTAGACAATATCACATATATTGATCCTCTATGGTTCCTCCATTTCAACTAGATAATATAACATACATAGATCCTCACAGATTAAACTAGACATGTTGATGGGAAAAAATATCTATGAGTATTGAATTTTTGTTTTCATACCATGAGATTGGTGTGATCAAGTACTAACAAGTGTTAATTTGTTTGTGCATGGTTCAAAACACTAGACATTCTTACACCATAACAATCTCCACACAAGAATGGAATGGTCTACTGTATCAAAAGCTTTTGCCAAGTCAATAAAAATAGCAGCACAACATTGCTTAGAATCAAGGGCAGTGGTGACATCGTTGAGGACCTTTAAGGTTGCAGTGACACATCCATAACCTGAGAGGAAACCAGATCGCATACCAGAGAGAATACTATAGACATCAAGAAAGCCAGTCAGTTGATTATTGACAAGTTTTTCCAACACTTTTGATAAACAGGGCAAAATAGAAATAGGCCTATAACAGTTAGGATCAGCTTGATCTCCCCCTTTAAATGAAGGACTAACCGTGGCTACCTTCCAAGCAATGGGAACCTCCCCAGAGAGGAGAGACAGGTTAAAAAGGTCAGAGATAGGCTTGGCGATGATAGGGGCAGCAACCTTAAAGAAGGTGCAGGGGAAAAAGAGGGAGAAGCATCGGTGATAGTTGCATTAGAAGGGGTGGAAGATGAGGAAATGCTGGACAGGCAAGGAGGCATGGCTGAGTCAAATATGAATCCTGACTTAATGAAGTGGTGATTAAAGAGCTCAGCCATGTGCTTCTTGTCCGTAACAACCACATCATCAACTTTAAGGGACATGGGCAGCTGTGAGGAGGAGGGTTTATTCTCCAGGTCTTTAACCATTTTCCAGAATTTCTTGGGGTTAGACCCACAGAGTGAGAACTCCTCCTTAAAGTAACTAACTTGGCCTTCCGGATTGCCTGAATGCACTTATTTCTCATTTGCCTGATCGAGAGCCAGTCAGCCTGAGTAAGCGTGTGCCGGGCCTTTCACCAAATGCAATTCTTGAGGTGGAGTAACTCTGCAAGATCACAGTCGAACCAGGGGCTGAACCTGTTGTTAATTCTCATTTTCTTTATGGGGGTGTGTTTGTTAACAATACCACTAAAAATATCAAAAAAGAAGGTCCAAGCGTCTTCGACAGAGGGGATCAAGCTGATGTTATTCCGTTTTACAGAAGCCAGTTCATGCTTATTAAAGTTTATTAGCAAGCGTCTATGACAAATCAGGACAAGTCGTTTCACTGAGCAGCCATTACGAACACAGGCTGTAAAACAGTGATCACTAAGGTGATTACAGAAAACACCAGACTGATACCTATCAGGATTATTTGTGAGGATAACATCAAGAAGAGTAGCCTTTTCTGGGTGTTTGGAGCCATATCTTGTGGGATTGCTAATAACCTGAGAAATATTTAGGGAGTCCCATTGCTTTAGGACTTGTTCAGGTGGTTTAAGCATGTCCCAGTTTAGGTCACCTAGCAGGACAAATTCAGACTTAGTGTAAGGGGCCAGGAGAGAGCTTAGGGCAGGTAGGGTACAGGCCGGTGCTGATGGAGGACGATAGCACCCAGCAACAGTCAACAAAGAGTTAAAACCAGCAAATCAAATTGTTTGGGGACCGACTTGGTGGAGACAACCGAACACTGAAGGTGATCCTTGGTAAAAAATTGCCACTCCCCCACCTTTGGAAGATCTGTCTTGCTGAAAAAGGTTATAACCAGAAAGGTTAACATCAGTATTCAAAACACTCTTCCTTAACCACGTCTCAGTAATGACCAAGACATCTGGATTGGAGCTGTGAATCCACACTTTCAATTGATCCATTTTAGGTAATAATCTTCAAGTGTTAACGTGCAGAAAACCCAGGCTTTTACGAGAGCAGAAATCAGTGAAGCAGATATCACAGCACAAGTCAGAATTGGGGCTAGCAACAGTAGCAACAGTAGATGGGCCAGGCTGTACATGCACATTACCAGATATCTACAAGCAAGGCACGGCATAGGACAGGCAGAGCTCTGTAGTGCTGATGTAGACATCTGAATGTGCATCAGATGGCAACAAGATCATATTGTACAGCAATTTCATCAGGTAACATGAATACAAAGCCTGCGGGAGGTGGTTAGAATGGGATGGTAGGCCAAAGGTCTATCTATCTATCTATCTATCTATCTATCTATCTATCTATCTATCTATCTATCTATCTATCTATCTATCTATCTATCTATCTATCTATCTATCTATCTATCTATCTATCTATCTATCTATCTATCTATCTATCTATCTATCTATCTATCTATCTATCTATCTATCTATCTATCTATCTATCTATACCATTTTAACATAATATCCATGGAGAGCTGCAATACAGTGAGAGACTACGTTGATGTTAAACAACATGAGTCCTCTCTCTCTCTCTCTCTCTCTCTCTCTCTCTCTCTCTCTCTCTCTCTCTCTCTCTCTCTCTCTCTCTCTCTCTCTCTCTCTCTCTCTCCATCCCTTTAAGGACACATCTCTCTCCCGGCCTCTCCCCTCTCTCCCGGCCTCTCCCCCCTCTCCCCCTCTACCATCTCTCTCCTTGCCTCTCTCCCTCTCTCATCCCTCCCCAACCAGCCTGCAGCATCAACCCAGCTGTCAGTCTGTGTCCTGAGGTGCCTTGCTGTGCCTGGTACTATAGTGCTGCCAGAGAGCAGGGAGCACACAGCCAGGCAGACCTGGGTTCAAAAAGTACTTAAAATAACTTTAAATACTTTATCTGAGCTCGGTTGAGCTTGCCTGTGAAGACAACAGAAAGAGGTCTAATGTATTTAACCTGAGCTCTGAGGAGCAAAGGATCACTTTACTGTGAAAACCAAAGCTGACTCAGTCATCCTGTAGTGAGACAGTGAAACTGATTGTCACGGTTCTGAGACAGGACCCAAGGCGCAGAGCGGTAGTATGAAGACATTTCTTTATTTTAAATACCAAAACAACAAAACAAAGGAGAGAACGAAACCAGGAACTGATGTGGGACATGAACAAACAAAGAACCAATCACAGGTGGGAAACTAACCAATTAGAGGCAACGTATGGCAGCTGCCTCTAATTGGGGACCAACAGAAACCAAACATAAAGCCGCCTAGACAACCCTACTGTCAAGCCCTGACAGCAACCTCCAGACACCATAGAGATGCCTAGACAACCCTATTGTCAAGCCCTGACAGCAACCTCCAGACACCATAGAGATGCCTAGACAACCCTACTGTCAAGCCCTGACAGCAACCTCCATGCACCATAGAGATGCCTAGACAACCCTACTGTCAAGCCCTGACAGCAACCTCCAGACACCATAGAGATGCCTAGAGATCAAATCTAGTCAGGACCTGACACTGATGTCTGTAATCATAAGATGCATTTCAAATGGCAGCCTTTAGGCCCTGGGGAAAAGTAGTGCCATTTGGGATGAAGCATTAGTTTCCTCTAGATCATTCTCTAAGCGGGACGCAAAGGGCCCAAAAACAACATCCTTTCCCACTAATACCTTGAATGGTGAATTGAAACCATTGGAAAGCACACTCTTTTAGGTGGGTGGTAACGCTAGGGGGAACACTGGACGTCAGTGAGGGCAGTAATTTATCTATTACCTGAGGAAGGTGTGTGTGTGTATGTGCGCGTGTCTGTGTGTGTGTGCGTGCATGTGTGCATGGACCTGCATTTGTGTAAAATAATCTATTTTGCTAAATAGACTTCAACACATTTGACTAAATAAATAATGCATCTGTTCTGCATCACAACTAAGTAAGTAAAAAACACAGATATACTGGCTGTGTAAACAAACAGGCATTTGGAATCGGAACACGGTATGCATTTAATGTAGATTGTGTGGAGGGACAAAGCAACAGAGCATGACATAAATGTGCCTGTTTTCATATTACACCTAATGTTACCGTAGCAACACTCTGTAGCGATTGACAGCTCACACTACGGGTGATGATCTTCCACTGATCCACCAATAACAACGCACGCTGCTCCCAGCAACCTTTCATTCTCATATCTACTGGTAGCTTGGATACAGGCAGAGACAACCTTGATACAGACGGACGGCACCGCTTCACTCTCTCCAGCCCTGTGTTTCACACCTCTCTGTGACTCTTTGAGCCATCAGACAATATTTGTCCACCACAGCAGCTATCCACAGCTTCTCAAATACAGCACATCTAATACTGGATAAAAAACTATTATATCTGTGTATAAAATATTACCTGAGCCAAGCAGGAGGCTAAACAGTATTTAGGTCTCAAGCAGAGTAGAGTCAGGCAGGAGTCCTATATGTATCCCAAATGGCTCCCTATTCCTTATATAGCGCACCTCTTTATGACTAGAGCCCTGTCAAACATAAGGGATAGGGTGCTATTTGAGACGCACACCTAATCTTCACTCCACACACTACCTCGTCCTTATTATAACCGGGCTGCGATATCATTTAGAGAAAATTACAGGCGCTCTTTCATACTTCTAATTTCATTTTAACGCCATGATTCTTCTGGCTACACAAATTGCTTTTTCCTTCCTGTTTTCTACCGATAGCTGCATTCTGGGCTGAGGTCTGGCAGGACATGATTAGGTTCCGATTTACAGGCTAAGGCGGCGTCCCAAACGGCACCCTGTTCCATGCTGCATATCTGTATGGGCCTTAGTCAAAAGTAGTTCACTACATAGGGAATAGGTTGCCATTTGGGATGCAGTCAAATCTGGGTCTCCACGCTATGCTATTGGCCTTCCCCTCTAAACAGCAGGGGTTTGGAGCAGCAACAAAGAGCTGATGTAGGACATTTCCCATTGTGTCTAGATGGACAAAGAGAGGTAATTGTTCCACATGGCATTATGGACTACTGTATGGTCAGCAACACAACAAGGTTAATATACTAAAACAATGCCTATATTGATGAAACAATAGCAGTACTTAATACAATAAGCTTCCATGTTAATTTAATCACCTCTGGTAATTTGAAGTAGGTAGTTGTGTTCCTTATTGAGCTCCTGGGTCTTTCTATAAATAAAGGGGCCAATGTGTGACATCAGGGTCAACATTTCAGAATGGTTTGATATACATGTAAATGGCATTATAAGAGGGGAGGTGAGAGGGGAGGGACCTCTGACCTTTTGAGAAGGAGACGAGGAGAAAGGATGCAACGAATCAAGGAAATACAATTGAGATTCTCCCAAGGACAGAGGAAGCATCAAATTCAAAAGTATTTGAAAGGTATAAAAAACATTAGACAGACTGACTGACTCGCTGAGCTACCATAATACCCATGGCCTGTCCAGAAACAAACCCTAGCCCCTACTGCCCAGAGTCTAGACAGCTGTGAAGATCTGAGAGGGATTGATGGGTTGTGACATGGTGAGATTTCTACCTCTGATAGACTTGGTGGAATTTGATTTAATGTTGTCCATGAAGTAGGCTAATTATTTTGACCACCATAACAATACAGAGACCAAAATGTTCTGTCAATCCTCAAGATCAACATGAATTCCCACACTTTGGCTGTTGTTAAATCATCACACAAGCACACTGTAAGAGGCCTATTTCTATTTTACCCCGTTTATCAAAAGTGTTGGAAAAAATTGTCAATAATCAACTGACTGGCTTTCTTGATGTCTATAGTATTCTCTCTGGTATGCAATCTGGTTTCTGCTCAGGTTATGGATGTGTCACTGCAACCTTAAAGGTCCTCAATGATGTCACCACTGCCCTTGATTCTAAGCAATGTTGTGCTGCTATTTTTATTGACTTGGCCAAAGCTTTTGATACGGTAGACCATTCCATTCTTGTGGGCCGGCTAAGGAGTATTGTTGTCTCTGAGGGGTCTTTGGCCTGATTTGCTAACTACCTCTCTCAAAGACTGCAGTGTATAAAGTCAGAAAATTTGCTGTCTCAGCCACTGCCTGTCACCAAGGGTGTACCCCAAGGCTCGATCCTAGACCCAAACTCTTCTCAATTTACATCAACAACATAGCTGAGGCAGCGGGAAGCTCTCTTATCCATTTATATGCAGATGATACAGTCTTATACTCAGCTGGCCCCTCCCCGGATTTTGTGTTAAATGCTCTACAACAAAGCGTTCTTAGTGTCCAACAAGCTTTCACTGCCTTAACCTTTGTTCTGAACACCTCCAAAACAAAGGTCATGTGGTTTGGTAAGAAGAATGCCTCCCTCCCCACAGGTGTGATTACTACCTCTGAGGGTTTAGAGCTTGAGGTAGTCACATCATACAAGTACCTGGGAGTATGGCTAGATGGTACACTGTCCTTCTCTCAGCACATATCAAAGCTGCAGGCTAAAGTTAAATCTAGACTTGGTTTCCTCTATCGTAATCGCTCCTCTTTCACCCCAGCTGCCAAACTAACCCTGATCCAGATGACCATCCTACCCATGCTAGATTACGGAGACATAATTTATAGATCGGCAGGTAAGGGTGTTCTCGAGCGGTTAGATGTTCTTTACCATTCAGCCATCAGATTTGCCACCAATGCTCCTTATAGGACACATCACTGCACTCTATACTCCTCTGTAAACTGGTCATCTCTGTATACCCGTCACAAGACCCACTGGTTGAAGCTTATTTATAAAACCCTCTTAGGCCTCACTCCCCCCTATCTGAGATATCTACTGCAGCCCTCATCCTCCACATACAACACCTGTTCTGCCAGTCACATTCTGTTAAAGGTCCCCAAAGCACACACATCCCTGGGTCGCTCGTCTTTTCAGTTCGCTGCAGCTAGCGACCAAAATTATCTGCAAAAAACACTCAAACTGGACAGTTTTATCTCAATCTCTTAATTCAAAGACTCAATCATGGACACTCTTACTGACAGTTGTGGCTGCTTTGCGTGATGAATTGTTGTCTCTACCTTCTTGCCTTTGGTGCTGTTGTCTGTGCCCAATAATGTTTGTACCATGTTTTGTGCTGCTACCATGTTGTGTTGCTACCATGCTGTGTTGTCATGTTGTGTTGCTACCATGCTGTGTTGTCATGTTGTGTTGCTACCATGCTGTGTTGTCATGTGTTGCTACTATGCTGTGTTGTTGTCTTAGGTCTCTCTTCATGTTGTTTTGTCTCTCTTGTCGTGATGTGTGTTTTGTCCTATATTTTTATTTTATTTATTTATATTTTTAATCCCAGGGGAGGTCTTTTGGTTGGCCGTCATTGTAAATAACAATTTGTTCTTAACTGACTTGCCTAGTTAAATAAAGGTTAAATAAAAAAATAAATTACTTGACTGTCATCCAGAACATCCTTTCCTGAATCAGTTGATGTTGGGTGATAATGTCTCCACTGATAATGTCTCCACTGATAATGTCTCCACATAACTAAACAGCTAGACATCAAACGTGCATCAAACAACCATTATGCATCATTATTGATAGATAACAATGTTTTATTAATTAATATAAAGTTACTCTTTCTGTTTGAAGCTTTGGATTTTGCAATCATATACATTATTTTGGATATGTGTGCCCATGAAAACTGTTTTCACACCGTAACATAGGGCGATGCAGTACACTTCAGATCTCCATACTAAAAAGAGTCTGACAGCAATATCCAGGAATTCCACAGGATGTATGGATAGAAAGGCAGTGTTAAGGTAGCTGTGAAGACTCCAAGCATGAGAAAGGGTTTAAACATAGGTTTATTAATTATATTAAATG
This sequence comes from Thymallus thymallus, assembly GCA_023634145.1. Taxonomy (NCBI): domain Eukaryota; kingdom Metazoa; phylum Chordata; class Actinopteri; order Salmoniformes; family Salmonidae; genus Thymallus; species Thymallus thymallus. The sequence continues at coordinate 34,817,508 of CM042378.1, read as the reverse complement.
CATACGTCTATATTCCCCCTTCATATCTTAATGTATTAAAAAGGCAAATTATTAATCATTACTTGGTAACCGCTCCAAACAGTCGTCCACAGAGCGAGGGATAGCGAGAGGGAGGGAGTGTGAGAAAGATAGATGATTTTCATTTTGAGACAGACTGGTTGTGATGCTGTGTGCCAGCTAACTGCTGGTATTTCGTGTTCTCTACGTGCGCGTCATCTCAATCAGAGAGTCTCATACCACAGCCTCCTCCATTAATCACCCAGACACACTGGGCAGACAGAGACGCAGACAGAGACATAGACACAACCCACCAGGAACGGCTGCTCCCTGGTACAAATCTTCAATAAAGACCAAGTCTCAGTCCTAAATGACACCCTGTTCCCTATTTAGTGCACAACGTTTGACCAGGACCAATAGGACTTAATACGGAATAGGGTGCCATTTGGGACGCATACTCAGACCCAGACACAACCAGTAGGAACTCCTGCTCCTGCTACAAATCTTTAACAAAGACCAAGTGTCAAATACAGAGTCCTCAGAACCAGCTGGTGACATTAAAGACACATTAAGACTAAAGTCATCTAAGGATTATATTCAAATCAAATTGAGAAAAATGTCCCTTCTTATTAAACTGTGTATCATTTTTCATTGACTGTGAATGACCGCCACAAGACTGTTTTTGCCCTTCGAGCTAAAGTCTAGGCATTAGTCTAAACTTCAGATCTCAGGCAAAGTTACTCATCACTGAGCCATCTCTTTTACATTCAACCCATACCTTGTACTTCCCTGTAACAAACTGCCCAAAACTCTCACTGAAACCTCTCTCTGGCTAGGACAAACTCTGTGTGACTTTCCAGCTGGAGCAGAGGTTACCGTCCCCCATCTCAGCCTGACTTATTTCTGACCGACCAGCTTGTAGCAAAATTTGAATTTGTGTTTTTTACACTGGATAAAAGTATATACTCAGACCTAGACAATTCAATATCATACACTTCAAATGAGGAACTTTTGAGAAAATGGCCCTGGAATATTTTGGTACACGTACTAGAGAGCTCTTCTTTGTCTCCACCCATTCAGCAAAGTTTACACCCTCTTAAGCCTTAGCCCCACCCATCTCTTTAATGATTCACATGTGATTCCATGTGCTAAACAGAGTAAGGTTTTTATAAATATTTTACAATTATTAGATTATTCTTACCCAGACACACTTGTCTAAATTGATGGGTCATGTGAAGGATGAATGTTATAACCACCATGCAGCCACATCTAGCTGTGGATGGGTCATTATTGTCTAGACATGTAAACATGTTCATAAAATACAATAGATGGCCGGAATCACCCTCAGACACAACTGGCTAACTTGATGGGTGATGTAATGTATGGATGGATGACCATTCAAAAAGAAAAATCCCAGTAAGAGCTTGTTTTTTTACGAGTTCCCAGTTGTCTTGAACGCACTGAAGTCAGAAGTCTGAGATTTCCGAGTTCCCAGTTGTTTTGAATGTGGCAACAATCCCAACAAATACTACTAGCAATACAAACTGATTGTCAAAGCTAGCCACCATGCACGAATCTGCAGGTAGCTAAAGCTAACTAACTAGATTCAATGTTAGCTAGCTAGCTAACATTAGGCTATAACTAGCAACGCATATGACTTTCTGAGATATTAATAATATTACTACACAGATCATACACGTAACATTAGCCACAGATCATACATGTAACATTAGCGTGAGCCAGCCAGTTCAAAAGCTGAAGGTTGTAGCTATACAATGATGTGCAGTCAGTCATCTATCTATCTATCTATCTATCTATCTATCTATCTATCTATCTATCTATCTATCTATCTATCTATCTATCTATCTATCTATCTATCTATCTATCTATCTATCTATCTATCTATCTATCTATCTATCTATCTATCTATCTATCTATCTATCTATCTATCTATCTATCTATCTATCTATCTATCTATCTATCTATCTATCTATCTATGTAATCAAGAGACAGGTGTTTTATACAACAGCCTTCTGTGTGTTCTCTTTTCGACTCCCTCCGCATATTTGCAATCAAACACCAGAATTTTCTCCATCTTCTTAACCATCACACTCTGCTTCCACCGGGCATTCCAACGATTTCAAAACTCGGTCAACGTCTTCCGTGACAACAACACTGTTGACCGCAGTTTTAGAAGACTCAATGTCTGGTTCAATGAAAATGTTTTTCACCTAAATCAGGGATTTCCTCATCGTCTGATTCATTTTCAGAGTCAGAGATAGTCAGCATGGTACGATTGTCCTCCAGAAAGTGGAGAGCAGTACAATAGCAACACTTTTGCAGTTCTTCATGATATCTTTAAAAAAAAGCAGCGGTAGAAAGCATTAGCTACACTTCTTCTTTGATGAGGTTAAACAGGGGTTCTCATATAATACATTTTGCATTGCCGCCACCTACTAGACTGGAGTATAACTGACGTCAAGTCTTGTACACCAAAATACACCACTCTCAGGATCCCTCCCCATTGACCCATCTTCCTCTACTTTGTTCACTTCCTCAGGATATGACAACTTCTGCACTACTCTAACCCTGGAAACCTCAACCTGCCTCTCTCGCACCGAGAGAGGCAGGTTGATCCCCAGCCCCATGGACACCCCTACAAGTAACACATTCCACTACTTTCCCCAATGCTACACATTCCTTTGTCTTATGCCCTTCTTCACACTTCTCACACATAGGAACCTCCCTCCTATACACTGCTGCCACATGCCTATAAGTTTGACACCTGTAACAACGTAATGTATTCGGCACAAAAGCTCATACAGGATAACTTATATATCCTTACATCACTTTGTTGGGGCAAAGGCTCAACATCAAAACTCAAAAGACCAGACAACGACTCTTCTGTTTCACCACTCACCCCACACTGTCTGCGTCACACCAAACGACCAGCATCGTTACTCCAGATATCTTGTATTTCTATACTTTTTCATAGTGCCGCTCTATGTATCATGTACCGTGTATCTGTCTTTTGTGTACCTTCGTTGTGGCATTTTGCACCTGCCCTGTGTTTTGTTGTAGCTGCTTGACAAAGAAATTTCCCCCTCAGGGATCAATAAAGTACCTATCTATCTATCATCACAAACACCGGGAATCTTCCCCTTCAGCTGGTCAACTTTCACATTTACCCCTACCCAAGTAATCAGTCCTTTCAATGGCACCCTTTTCTTGAGAGAAAAACTATTCACATCTCTTGCCCCCATTCTGTTAATGCGGAGCGCCTGCTCCCTCTGACCAGTAGAAACACAAACAATTATCACTAGACCACTTCTGGTTACCTTCACCTGACCAGTAGAAACACTAACAATTATCACTAGACCACTTCTGGTTACCTTCACCTGACCAGTAGAAACACAAACAATTATCACTAGACCACTTCTGGTTACCTTCACCTGACCAGTAGAAACACAAACAATTATCACTAGACCACTTCTGGTTACCTTCACCTGACCAGTAGAAACAATAACAATTATCACTAGACCACTTCTGGTTACCTTCACCTGACCAGTAGAAACACTAACAATTATCACTAGACCACTTCTGATTACCTTCACCGATTCTACAGCACACAACTCTGTTTTCACCCACCCTAAAAACCACAAATGGATCAGCCAAAAGGCAAGGGTTCACTTTTTACAAAAATGACACTCTTACCGTCACAGACTCATCTTTATCCTGACCCTCGGTGCAAACCTCAGGCTCTGAGAATTTCACCACACCTACCACCTCTGATACTTCACCACACCTACCACCTCCGATACTTCACCACACCTACCACCTCTGATACTTCACCACACCTACCACCTCTGATACTTCACCACACCTACCACCTCTGATACTTCACCACACCTACCACCTCTGATACTTCACCACACCTACCACCTCCGATACTTCACCACACCTACCACCTCTGATACTTCACCACACCTACCACCTCTGATACTTCACCACACCTACCACCTCTGATACTTCACCACACCTACCACCTCTGATACTTCACCACACCTACCACCTCTGATACTTCACCACACCTACCACCTCTGATACTTCACCACACCTACCACCTCTGATACTTCACCACACCTACCACCTCTGATACTTCACCACACCTACCACCTCTGATACTTCACCACACCTACCACCTCTGATACTTCACCACACCTACCACCTCATTCTCTTTAACAAACCATCTCCTTTTTTCCCGCCATTTTTAACCGATTCAAGCTCACCCTCCCTCTCTCTTTTCATCTTCCTCTCTTTTTCTCTCCATTCTTCTACTGTATTCCAAGTATACCTCTCCTTATGATAATACTACACTCCTTCTGACATATATCTTGCTCCTGCCCTCTCAAGGGAGACCATTTTTCTTCCTCCACACAGACTCCAAACGTGCTGCCATGCACCAAAACTCGAAGCGCATTACCTACACATACATGGCAGACCAATCCGAACTCATCTCTTGGCACGTCCAGCCCATTCAGTATTTCAGCCAATCATGGCCAGCGGGAAGGTTCCTGTCTTTTTCCGTGGCTAAACCAACTAGGCTCGTAATTTAACAATTGTATTCGTATTTACAGATGACATACAAGTTTGTTATAAAGGCACATGAAAGTTCACGTTTTGATAAAAAAATACATGTTTACGTTCAAATGACTCTAGTGTGAAGTAGTGACATGCGACATACGCCTAGTTTCATGAAACAAGAAGCCACATCACGCCTCTGTGTGAGGGACCAGGTTGCCAGAGAACGCAGTCAGCTTATCTGGTCAGCCAATCACAGGCCCTATCAAGTTGGGTAACGGACCCTTATTCCTGACAGTTCTTTAGTTGGACACAGGGGTGGAGAGACAACAGATCAGAACAACTCTGCACCACCTCAAATCACCACTGGACCCTTCCTACAGGACAACAACTCTGCACCACCTCAACACAACTCACCACTGGACCCTTCCTACAGGACAACAACTCTGCACCACCTCAACACAACTCACCACTGGACCCTTCCTACAGGACAACAACTCTGCACCACCTCAACTCACCACTGGACCCTTCCTACAGGACGTGAGGAAGGGTCCAGTGGTGAATGGGTCCATGTGAGTGGACTTAGTTGGGATTCCTGTATATATTTAATGTACATGTAATAGGCTTACTTCATGCCTGTGCAAAAGCCTTACTATGTTATGTGTTCATTTACCCTCTTGGTAGAGTTATGTGTACTCTTAGCTACTTAGGCCATGAATTAAAATCTCTCCCCATTACTTACAATGGGCCAAGATGTCCACTTCCTGCTTGCTGTGTGTGTGTGTGCCTGTCTTGAGTGTGACAATAAACATGTGTTCTGTACACCTGTCTCCTACTGGTCATTGCCGTCCTCTTACCTGGTCGCTGGGACAGTTGCACCTAAACCGGCATATCTATCGGAGACCACCACAGGGTGGCGCTTTTCTTGATTCCTTGTTGTTATATACTGTATTTCCCATACCTTGTACTTCCTTGTTGCATTCTGCCCATACCTTGTACTTCCTAGTTGCATTCTGCCCATACCTTGTACTTCCTAGTTGTTACATTCTGCCCATACCTTGTACTTCCTAGTTGTTGCATTCTGCCTATATCCTTGCACTTCCTTGTTCTTATATTCTGCCCATACATTGTACTTCCTTGTTCTTATATTCTGCCCATACATTGTACTTCCTTGTTGTTACAATATGCCCATACCTTGTACTTCCTTGTTGTTACATTCTCCCCATACCTTGTACTTCCTTGTTGTTACAATATGCCCATACCTTGTACTTCCTTGTAGTTACATTCTCCCCATACCTTGTACTTCCTTGTTGTTACAATATGCCCATACATTGTACTTCCTTGTTCTTATATTCTGCCCATACATTGTACTTCCTTGTTCTTATATTCTGCCCATAGATTGTACTTCCTTGTTCTTATATTCTGCCCATACATTGTACTTCCTTGTTCTTATATTCTGCCCATAGATTGTACTTCCTTGTTCTTATATTCTGCCCATACATTGTACTTCCTTGTTGTTACATTCTGCCCATACCTTGTACTTCCTAGTTGTTACATTCTGCCCATACATTGTACTTCCTTGTTCTTATATTCTGCCCATACATTGTACTTCCTTGTTGTTACATTCTCCCCATACCTTGTACTTCCTAGTTGTTACATTCTGCCCATACATTGTACTTCCTTGTTCTTATATTCTGCCCATACATTGTACTTCCTTGTTCTTATATTCTGCCTATACCTTGTACATCCTTGTTGATACATTCTGCCCATACCTGTTACTTCCTTGTCGTTCCTGAACCAGCGGATGTGCGCTGCAGGCTTGCTGCCAGACGTGGTGCAGATCAGAGTGATCTCATCTCCCTCCATGGCTGGCTTTGTGAACCCTGTGATCTCTGGTCGCTCTGGAACTCCTGCAGGACAACAACAATCCATAACAACACCAAAATCAACAACAACAACATCAACAACAACAACATCAACAACATCAACAACAAAACACCACCACCAACAACAACATCAACAACAACATCAACAACAACAACAACAACAACAACAACAACAACATCAACAACAACAACAACAACATCAACAACAACACCAACAACATCAGCAACAACAACATCAACAATAACAATAACAATAACAATAACAACAACAACAACAACAACAACAACACCAGTCAACAAGAAATGTATTAACATAACATCACGTTAGGTTAGCTACTTAAAACCCTATTAGGTTTTTACAAACACTGTGTGTCCTTCTAATATCCGTAATCAACATTCACTGTTGATGTACAGTATAGTGAGATGCCTTCTTGTATAAAACAATCAAAATGCTTCCATCAACCTTTAAGGGATCATTAAACAGTCCAACCAATTAAATGACTACTGCTGTCTGAGTTAGGAGCATTAGCACTGTGTAATTGTCTGTCCTAAGGTGCGTAGGGATCTTTCCCAAATGGAACCCTAATCCCTACACACACAATCATACACACACACACACACACACACACACACACACACACACACACACACACACACACACACACACACACACACACACACACACACACACACACACACACACACACACACACACACACACACACACACACACACACACACACACACACACTCACCCAGTACAGTGAGGAAGGCCTTGGTGGTCTTGACAGGCATGGTGAACAGGGAGCATGTGTACTGGCCCTCGTCTGATAGGCTGATGTCACTGATGCTGATGGTGAGCTCTGACCACGATGCCCGAACCAGCTCGATCCGGTTGTCCCTCAGCGCTGGGGAACACAGACACACAGTGAACACATAGTAAACACACACACACAGCGCTGGGGAACACAGACACACAGTGAACACATAGTAAACACACACACACAGCGCTGGGGAACACAGACACACAGGAAGGGCTATCAGACACACAGGAAGGACTATCAGAAACACAGGAAGGACTATCAGACACACAGGAAGGACTATCAGACACAGAGCTGGGGGACAGAGACACACAGTCATAGGATCCAATATAGTTCATATTCCTTCAGATGGGACTAGTTTGTCTCTACTCTGTAGAGAGGTCTATGGGCCCTGGTCAAAAGTAGTGCACTATATTGGGAATAGGGTGCCATTTGAAATATAGCCAATGTGTCTGTAGGTATGGCTATATGGGAGTGTCTGTAGGTATGGCTATATGGGAGTGTATGTAGGTATGGCTAGTTGGGAGTGTACTATGTAAACAGGGCTAGATGGGAGTGTCTGAAGGGAGGGTCGACTGTGCCTTGGGGAGGTATCACTCATTAAATGAAGAGGCCTCTCCCTGTGCTCTCCTGTGTCTGGCAGGCTGTAGCAGCAGGTACTACTGCTGAGTGGGTAACACTGGATGTGCTCTCCTGTGTCAGATGACCAACCTGAGAAAGGTGTGTGTGTGTGTGTGTGCATGCTTGCATGTGTGTACGTGTGTGTTACGAGTGTGTGTCTGTACGTTCATGTGTTTGAAACGCTGTGTGAGAGATGACAGGTTTGAGATTACCTTTCTGTTAGCAGCATGATGCTACTTCAGCTTCAGAAGAGACCAGTCACACCTCAATGAATATATCACCACAGATCAGTCACACCTCAATGAATATATCACCACAGACCAGTCATACCTCAATGAACTTATCAACACAGACCAGTCACACCTCAATGAACATATCACCACAGACCAGTCACACCTCAATGAACATATCACCACAGATCAGTCACACCTCAATGAACATACTGTATCACCACAGACCAGTCATTCCTCAATGAACTTATCAACACAGACCAGTCACATCTCAATGAACATATCACCACAGACCAGTCACACCTCAATGAAAATAATGTATCACCACAGACCAGTCATACCTCAAAGAACATATCACCACAGACAAGTCATACCTCAATGAACAAATCACCACAGACCAGTCACATCTCAATGAACATATCATCACAGACCAGTCAAACCTCAATGAACATATCACCACAGACCAGTCATACCTCAATGAACATATCACCACAGACCAGTCATACCACAATGAACATATCACCACAGACCAGTCACACTTCAATGAACATATCACCACAGACCAGTCATACCTCAATGAACATATCACCACAGACCAGTCACACTTCAATGAACATATCACCACAGACCAGTCATACCTCAATGAACATATCACCACAGACACATCGTCTCACTACTCTCTCTATAGAAGAGAACAATCTAACCTGAAACATATTTTTTACTTTACAGGGATAAAATATTCAGTTACACCGCTGACTTAATTAATGAATGAGTTAATGAATGATCTAGTGGCATTACTTTATATCTTTACATTTCTGAATTAAATATGCTGATTAACTTTCTTCATCATTCATTTTTTCACCAGTTAAATTCACCAAATGAGGCTAATTTACTATTCTGTCTAGAGGACCTTTATATTGAAGAGCCAAGGACATGCTGGTCATCTATTCTGTCTAGAGGACCTTTATATTGAAGAGCCAAGGACATGGTGGTCATCTATTCTGTCTAGAGGACCTTTATATTGAAGAGCCAAGGACATGGTGGTCATCTATTCTGTCTAGAGGACCTTTATATTGAAGAGCCAAGGACATGGTGGTCATCTATTCTGTCTAGAGGACCTTTATATTGAAGAGCCAAGGACATGGTGGTCATCTATTCTGTCTAGAGGACCTTTATATTGAAGAGCCAAGGACATGGTGGTCATCTATTCAAGAGTTTCTGAATTTCCCCATGTGTGTAATTGTAGATGTTTGCCCTAGTGCTACACAGTTTGTTCAAATAACCAAAGCTTGATGGGGAGTTGGTTAATTGAGTCAGCTGTGTAGTGAAAATAACACAACAGTGGTTGGACCCTGGAATATTCTGTCTGTCCTTCGTCTGATGACTGGTGAACGATGAACGATCACATGGCCTAACTGTGTGATTACTGTTGGTGGTTGTGTGTGTGTGTGTGTGTGTGTGTGTGTGTGTGTGCACTACCAGACATATAATAAGTTATTAGATTAGGTGTGAGTCCCTAAATAGCACCCTTTGGGATCTATAGGGCCCTGTCAAAGTAGTGCACTATAAATGGAATGGGGGCCATTTGGGACGCACACACAGGTCTCTATTTTGATCAACAATCTGCAATGTCCTCTGGTAGCAGCTGAGGTAATTGCTTTGTATCGTTAGTTTGATCGTTTGATAATCATGGTCTTTTAATCACACAGGACAAATGAAGAGGTTATAAACACATTAAGCTCCTAATGATTCACCATCATTCATATCAGACACAGGTTGTTTCAGTTGTTAATTGAAAAACCAGCTAGAATAACACTGAACATCTACAAATCTATTACAAGTTCCTTATTAACAACACCTTGTCGTCTCCCAATTATTGAGAAGTATTATTAATATGAACACTGAGGCAAACCAAGGCTAATTGTAGAGCACAGGAGGCTGCTGAGGGGAGGATGGCTCATGATAATGTCTGGAACAGAGTGAATGGAATGACATCAAACACCTGGAAACAATGTGTTTCATGTATTTGATACCATTCCACGTATTCCACTCCAGCCATTACCATGAGCCCGACTTCCCCAATTAAGGTGCCACTAACCTCCTGTGCTGTAGAGAGTAGTAATAACACAGCATTACAGCTTAACAGCCTGAGAGAAGAAGAGGACAACTACAGCTTTAATCAGAGAGAATAAGAAGAGAACAACTACAGCTTTAATCAGAGAGAAGAAGAAGAGAACAACTACAGCTTTAATCAGAGAGAAGAAGAAGAGAACAACTACAGCTTTAATCAGAGAGAAGAAGAAGAGAACAACTACAGCTTTAATCAGAGAGAAGAAGAAGAGGACAACTACAGCTTTAATCAGAGAGAAGAAGAAGAGGACAACTACAGCTTTAATCAGAGAGAAGAAGAAGAGAACAACTACAGCTTTAATCAGAGAGAAGAAGAAGAAAACAACTACAGCTTTAACAAGCACTGTTCAGGGCCTCTGAGATACAGAGCAGAGAGACTGTCTTGGAGGATCAAAGAGTTGGACAAGATAACACAAGATGACACACCTACTTCTATCTCCCTGGCACACAGAGAGAGATGAGGGGGAGGCTATCTCCCTCACACACACACAGAGAGATGAGGGGGAGGCTATCTCCCTCACACACACACAGAGAAATGAGGGGGAGGCTATTTTCCTCACACACAGAGTGAGATGAGGGGGGAGGCTATCTCCCTGACACACAGAGAGAGATGAGGGGGAGGCTATCTCCCTGACACACAGAGAGAGATGAGGGGGAGGCTATCTCCCTGACACACAGAGTGAGATGAGGGGGGAGGCTATCTCCCTGACACACAGAGAGAGATGAGGGGGAGGCTATCTCCCTGACACACAGAGAGAGATGAGGGGGAGGCTATCTCCCTGACACACAGAGAGAGATGAGGGGGAGGCTATCTCCCTGACACACAGAGAGAGACGAGGGGGGAGGCTATCTCCCTGACACACAGAGAGAGACGAGGGGGGAGGCTATCTCCCTGACACACAGAGAGAGACGAGGGGGGAGGAAGGAAGGAAGGAAGGAAGAGGGGGGAGGCTAGTGACAGATTGATGTGCTGAGGTGTAGAGTATAAAGGTTTGAATAACCCAAAGACAAGTATATCAAGGTTATAACCTAAGATTTGAATAACCCAAAGACAAGCTTTATCTATAACTAACTCTGCAGAGATCCAGGGCCACTGGTCAGGGGAGCTCCCTCACTGTGCCATCCTCTCTCCTCCTCCATCCCCCTCCCTCTTTCCTCAACCCTTCCTCCCTTCTCTCTTCCACCCCCTCCTACTCACTCTACACAGGCCCAGGGAGGCTCCCTCCATCCTCCCTCTCTCATCCCAGCATCGAACCCAACCCACCCCTGCCAGGTGCCCAGTATGCTGGACAGATCCGTCACAATCAGCCCCAAATTCCAGCGGCTGACAAAGCTCTTTTCCCGGTGCTTTAGGAAATCAATGGGATGAAAAGATTAATTTCCCCTAGATAGCTCCAGCTCTAGATAGCCCTAGCTCTAGATAGCCCCAGTTCTAGATAGCTCCAGCTCTAGAAAGCTACAGCTCTACATAGACCCAGCTCTAGATAGCCCCAGATCTAGATAGCCCCAGATCTAGATAGCCCCAGCTCTAGATAGCCCCAGCTCTAGATAGCCCCAGCTCTAGATAGCCCCAGCTCTAGATAGTCCCAGCTCTAGATAGCCCCAGATCTAGATAGCCCCAGATCTAGATAGCCCCAGCTCTAGATAGCCCCAGCTCTAGATAGTCCCAGCTCTAGATAGCTCCAGATCTAGATAGCCCCAGATCTAGATAGCCCCAGCTCTAGATAGCTCCAGATCTAGATAGCCCCAGCTCTAGATAGCTCCAGATCTAGATAGCCCCAGATCTAGATAGCCCCAGATCTAGATAGCCCCAGCTCTAGATAGCCCCAGATCTAGATAGCTCCAGCGCTGTTCATTCTGCTTAGCACATGGCACAAATCTGCACCCTGACCTTGTGTGTGTATGTATGTGTGTGTCTGATGGGGCCAGTTACTCTGACACCCCTCCTCAGTCCCTCACACTACAGAACATGTCAGTCCCTCACACTACAGAACATGTCAGTCCCTCACACTACAGAACATGTCAGTCCCTCACACTACAGAACATGTCAGTCCCTCACACTACAGAACATGTCAGTCCCTCGCATACAGAACATGTCAGTCCCTCGCATACAGAACATGTCTGTCACTCGCACTACAGAACATGTCAGTCCCTCACACTACAGAACATGTCAGTCCCTCGCATACAGAACATGTCAGTCCCTCGCATACAGAACATGTCTGTCACTCGCACTACAGAACATGTCAGTCCCTCGTACTACAGAACATGTCAGTCCCTCGCATACAGAACATGTCAGTCCCTCGCATACAGAACATGTCAGTCCCTCGTACTACAGAACATGTCAGTCCTTCGCACTACAGAACATGTCAGTCCATCGCACTCTCTCAGTCTCTCTGTCTCTCAGTGTGTCAGTCTCTCCGTGTCTCAGTATCTCAGTGACTCAGTGTCTCAGTCTCTCCGTCTCTCCGTCTCTCCGTGTCTCAGTCTCTCAGTCTCTCAGTGTCTCAGTGTCTCAGTGTCTCAGTGTCTCAGTCTCTCCGTCTCTCCGTGTCTCAGTCTCTCAGTCTCTCAGTGTCTCAGTGTCTCCGTGTCTCAGTCTCTCAGTCTCTCAGTCTCTCAGTCTCTCAGTCTCTCAGTCTCTCAGTCTCTCAGTGTCTCAGTGTCTCAGTCTCTCAGTGTCTTAGTGTCTCAGTCTCTCAGTGACTCAGTGTCTCAGTGTCTCAGTCTCTCCGTCTCTCTGTGTTTCTGTGTCTCCGTGTCTCAGTCTCTCAGTCTCTCAGTGTCTCAGTGTCTAGTAGCTCCTCTCCTCTCCTCTCCTCTCCTCTCCTCTCCTCTCCTCTCCTCTCCTCTCCTCTCCTCTCCTCTCCTCTCCTCTCCTCTCCTCTCCTCTCCTCTCCTCTCCTCTCCTCTCCTCTCCTCTCCTCTCCTCTCCTCTCCTCTCCTCTCCTCTCCTCTCCTCTCTTCTCTTCTCTTCTCTTCTCTTCTCTTCTCTTCTCTTCTCTTCTCTTCTCTTCTCTTCTCCTCTCTTCTCCTCTCTTCTCCTCTCCTCTCTTCTCTTCTCTTCTCCTCCCATCCCCTCCCCTCCCCTCCTCAGGGTAAACAACGCTTGTTGAATTAATTTTCAACAGGCCATATGTTGCACATTGCTTTATGCAACTTGCATCACCACAGCATAGTTAAAAAGACCTAGCTCACATTAGTACTGTGCTAAGTGTCAACTTAAGTGACATGCGCTTTATCCTGGAATAGGGTGCCATTTGGGACTCATGGTGGACTGCCATAGAGCTACAGACCAGAAGCAGGTGTTCTGGGTAATGAGTTCCATTCCATTAAACCACAGTAGTATACAGTATCATATCAAACAGTGTAAGAACCTTATAAATATTTCTTTCTGATTTGAATATCTAATCAACTAATTACTTAATGCATTCCTGATTAAATTGGATGGCATTTCACTTCCATCAAAACTCTATTATGCTTGGATGCCATATTTCTGGACATAGCGCTCCAATATCCAGTATCGCCAAGAACATATTGTTATTCACAACCCTCAAGCTGAGAGTTCGGCCTGTCTGCCAGTGCTGCTGCCGCCAGAGAGGACCGATTGTGGAATTTGGAGAAGAGGAAAGGGCAGAGGGAGTAATAGAGGAGGGGATGGAGGGATGGAGGGATAGAGGGATGGAGGGATGGAGGGATGGAGGGATGGAGGGATAGAGGGATGGAGGGATAGAGGGATGGAGGGATGGAGGGATGGAGGGATGGAGGGATAGAGGGATGGAGGGATAGAGGGATGGAGGGATGGAGGGATAGAGGGATGGAGGGATGGAGGGATGGAGGGATGGAGGGATGGAGGGATGGAGGGATGGAGGGATAGAGGGATGGAGGGATGGAGGGATAGAGGGATGGAGGGATGGAGGGATGGAGGGATGGAGGGATGGAGGGATGGAGGGATAGAGGGATGGAGGGATGGAGGGATGGAGGGATGGAGGGATGGAGGGATGGAGGGATGGAGTTTGCTAGTTTGCTCAGTTTTTTTGTTAATTATTTCCAATGTGTCAAGTAATTCTCTTTTTGTTTTCTCATGATTTGGTTGGGTCTAATTGTGTTGTTGTCCTGGATTTTGATAAATCGCGGGTATCGGCCTAATTCTGCTCTGCATGCATTATTTGGTGTTTTTCGTTGTACAGTACATTGAGGATATTTTTGCAGAATTCTGCATATAAGTTACCTGTGGCGCTGATGTTTAGGCCGCGGTATGTATAGTTTTTTGTGTGCTCTAGAGCAACGGTGTCTAGATGGAATTTGTATTTGTGGTCCTGGCAACTGGACCTTTTTTGAAACACCATTATTTTTGTCTAACTGAGATTTACTGTCAGGTCTGACAGAATCTGTGCAGAAGATCTAGGTGCTGCTGTAGGCCCTCCTTGGTTGCTGACAGAAGCACTAGATTATCAGCAAACAGTAGACATTTTACTTCAGATTCTAGTAGGGGGAGGCCGGATGCTGCAGACTGTTCTAGTGCCCTCGCCAATTCGCTAATATATATGTTGAAGAGAGTGGGGCTTAAACTGCATCCCTGTCTCACCCCACGGCCCTGTGGAAAGAAATGTGTGTGTTTTTTTTGCCAATTTTAACTGCACACTTGTTGTTTGTGTACATAGATTTTATAATGTTGTATGTTTTTCCCCCAACACCACTTTCCATCAATTTGTATAGCAGACCCTCACGACAAATTGAGTCAAATGCTTTTTGAAATCAACAAAGCATGAGAAGACTTTACCTTTTTTTTGTCAATTAGGGTGTGCAGGGTGAATACGTGGTCTGTCGTACGGTAATTTGGTAAAAAGCCATTTTGACATTTGCTCAGTACATTGTTTTCACTGAGGAAATGAACTAGTCTGCTGTTAATGATAATGCAGAGGATTTTCCCAAGGTTGCTGTTGACTCATATCCCACGGTAGTTATTGGGGTCAAATTTGTCTCCACTTTTGTGGATTGGGGTGATCAGTCCTTGGTTCCAAATATTGGGGAAGATGCCAGAGCTAAGGATGATGTTAAAGAGTTTAAGTATAGCCAATTAGAATTTGTTGGTCTGTATATGTTATCATTTCATTGAGGATACCACCAACACCACAGGCTTTTTTGGGTTGGAGGGTTTGTATTTTGTCGTCCAGTTCATTCAATGTAATTGGAGAATCCAGTGGGTTCTGGTCTTTAATAGTTGATTCTAGGATTTGCATTTGATCATGTATATTTATTTGCTGTTTATTCTTTGTTATAGAGCCAAAAAGATTGGACAAGTGGTTTATCCATACATCTCCGTTTTGGTTGATAGCTCTTCATGTTGTTTAGTGTTTTCCAGTTTTCCCAGAAGTGTTTAGAGTCAATGGATTCTTCAGTTACATTGAGCTGGTTTCTGACGTGCTGTTCCTTCTTTTTTCGTAGTGTATGTCTGTATTGTTTTAGTGATTCATCATAGTGAAGGTGTATTTCTGTATTGTTTTAGTGATTCATCATAGCGAAGGTGTAGGCTCAGGTATTCTGGGTCTTTATGTTTTTGGTTGGATAGGTTTCTCAATTTCTTTCTTAGGTTGTTGCATTCTTCATCAAACCATTTGTCATTGTTGTTCATTTTCTTTGGTTTTTATTTAACCTTTATTTAACTAGGCAAGTCAGTTAAGAACAAATTCTTATTTCCAATGACGGTCTACACCGGCCAAACTCGGACGACGCTGAGCCAATTGTGCGCCGCCCTATGGGACTCCCAATAGGTTTTCTGCTGCCAACTTTACACCTTCACTATTAAAGTGGAACGTTTTGTCCAGGAAGTTGTCTAAAAGGGAATGAATTTCTCTCTCTCTCTCTCTCTCTCTCTCTCTCTCTCTCTCTCTCTCTCTCTCTCTCTCTCTGTCCACGAGACACTAATCTCCTCCCCTCTCAGTCTCTAACCTAATAGAACAGCAGACTTACAGGCATCCCAGAGTCAAAGCAACATATCACAGTTAAAGAGGTGATCACACCAATGGTAATAAAAAAAATAATAATAATAGTAATAATAATAATAGTAATAATAATAATAATAATAATAGTAATAATAATAGTAATAATAATAATAGTAATAATAATAATAATAATAGTAATAATAATAATAATAGTAATGATAGTAATAATAATAATAATAATAATAATAATAATAGTAATAATAATAATAATAATAGTAATAATAATAGTAATAATAATAATAGTAGTAATAATAATAATAATAATAATAGTAATAATAATAATAATAATAATAATAGTAATAATAGTAATAATAATAATAGCAATAATAATAATAGTAATAATAATAATAATAGTAATAATAATAATAATAGCAATAATAATAATAATAATAGTAATAATAATAATAATAATAATAATAGTAATAATAGTAATAATAGTAATAATAGTAGTAATAATAATAATAATAGTAATAATAATAATAATAGTAGTAATAATAATAATAATAGTAATAATAGTAATAATAATAATAATAATAATAATAATAGTAATAATAATAATAATAGTAATAATAATAATAACCAAACCTGGATCTGCCCTAGAATTTGACTGATATTGAACTGGTTAACAGATATACAGTACTTAGTCTATATTTACTCTTATCCTGTGTGATTCACTGCAGCGCCTTCTGATTCACATCAGGTCAACAGTCACCACTAAAAATTAACGGCATCAGTCTGATTCCTACCACGGCATCAGTCTGATTCCTACCAGGGCATCAGTCTGATTCCTACCAGGGCATCAGTCTGAATCCTACCAGGGCATCAGTCTGATTCCTACCAGTCACCAGTCAAAATAATGAAATTCTTCTAAATATGACCTAATAGAAAATGACATCAGATAGTAAAGCACAAAGAAAGAGACAAAGAGACAACTGATTTGTGTTAATAAAAAATGAATCCTAGTACTATAAGTGTCTATTACTCCCAGCAGGCAACTCAAACTCCTGCCTCCCTCCCATTCACCTTCAAATGTTGTGTGTTTACTTGAACATTGGTTTGCCATGGCGTAGATGTGCTCTCATTGGTACTCAGCTTGCTAATGGAATCCTGGGTAATTACCCAGCGTTCCCATGACCTAATGGGTACGTTAAAGCTCACACCAGACCGTTCAATTAGAACATAACAGCATTTTGATTACTACTAACCAATTACGAGCCATTCTGCTACGCGACCTTTGCAATCCCGCTGAAGTTCTATATTTAAAATAAAATCTAATTATATTAGTCAAATGCGCCGAATACAACAGGCGTGCTTACTAATAAGCCCTTTCCCAACTATGCAGAAAAAAATAGAAAATACTAGCACAATAAATAACATTAACGAGGCTATTAACAAGGAGTACCGGTACTGAGTCAATGTGCAGGGGTATGAAGTAGTAACGAGGCTATTAACAAGGAGTACCGGTACTGAGTCAATGTGCAGGGGTATGAAGTAGTAACGAGGCTATTAACAAGGAGTACCGGTACTGAGACAATGTGCAGGGGTATGAAGTAGTAACGAGGCTATTAACAAGGAGTACCGGTACTGAGTCAATGTGCAGGGGTATGAAGTAGTAACGAGGCTATTAACAAGGAGTACCGGTACTGAGTCAATGTGCAGGGGTATGAAGTAGTAACGAGGCTATTAACAAGGAGTACCGGTACTGAGTCAATGTGCAGGGGTATGAAGTAGTAACGAGGCTATTAACAAGGAGTACCGGTACTGAGTCAATGTGCAGGGGTATGAAGTAGTAACGAGGCTATTAACAAGGAGTACCGGTACTGAGTCAATGTGCAGGGGTATGAAGTAGTTGAGCTAATATGTACAGTCGTGGTCAAATGTTTTGAGATTGGTCTCCACAAAGTTTGCTGCTTCAGTGTTCTTAGATCTTTATGTCAGTAGTTACTATGGTACACTGAAGTATAATTACAAGTGTCAAAGGCTTTCATTGACAATGACATTCAGTTTATGCAAAGAGTCAATATTTGCAGTGTTGACCCTTCTTTTTCAAGACCTCTGCAATCCGCCCTGGCATGCTGTCAATTAACTTCTGGGCCACATCCTGACTGATGGCAGGCCATTCTTGCATAATCAATGCTTGGAGTTTGTCAGAAGTTGTGGGTTTTTGTTTGTCCACCCGCCTCTTGAGGATCGACCACAAGTTCTCAATGGGATTAAGGTCTGGGGAGTTTCCTGGCCATGGACCTAAAATGTAGATGTTTTGTTCCCCGAGCCACTTAGTTATCACTTTTGCCTTATGGCAAGGTGCTCCATCATGCTGGAAAAGGCATTGGTCGTCACCAAACTGTTCTTGGATGGTTGGGAGAAGTTGCTCTCTGAAGATGTGTTGGTACCATTCTTTATTCATGGCTGTGTTCTTAGGAAATAAAGAGAATCAGATCTGCTGTGTTTCTATAACCTTAATAAAGAGGATCAGATCTGCTGTGTTTCTATAACGTCAATAAAGAGGATCAGATCTGCTGTGTTTCTATAACGTCAATAAAGAGGATCAGATCTGCTGTGTTTCTATAACGTCAATAAAGAGGATCAGATCTGCTGTGTTTCTATAACGTCAATAAAGAGGATCAGATCTGCTGTGTTTCTATAACGTCAATAAAGAGGATCAGATCTGCTGTGTTTCTATAACGTCAATAAAGAGGATCAGATCTGCTGTGTTTCTATAACGTTAATAAAGAGGATCAGATCTGCTGTGTTTCTATGACGTCAATAAAGAGGATCAGATGGATTATCTCCAAGACAACTGCATCTCCATAAAGTGAATAATTCAAACCCAGACATATTTCTTCATATTTTCTCTGTCATTTATTGGCCTCCTCTATACATCTCATTGTAATTCTCCTGTAGCGTCACGGCTGAAGGTCTTATCCTGTTTCTGGTAGGAGAGCCAACAGAGGAAGTCAATCATAATGCATTGAGCATCAGACAGTTCCTTTCTCATTTGTCTCCCATTTCAGTAATAATAATGAATAACCTGGCGTCGTATTAAAGAGGTAGTTCTGCAGAAGACATATTGTGTGCATTGATTCCTTCTTCACGCCTGCAGCCTGCAGCCTAGCACAGAGGCAGAGGCAGACACATTGGCTGTCTTCACCGTGCACTTCTAGCTAATTGGCCTAATGTAAGAAATGATGTGTTGGCCTTGCTCTTTAACAACCCATCTCCTCTCCTCACTTCTCTTCTCTTGTCTATGGATCTACATAATGTCTGTCTGTCTGTCTGCCTACATAATAGCTTGTGCATCATGTACGTCTGTCTGTCTGTCTGTCTGTCTGTCTGTCTGTCTGTCTGTCTGTCTGTCTGTCTGTCTGTCTGTCTGTCTGTCTGTCTGTCTGTCTGCACGTCTGTCTGCCTGTCTGTCTGTCTGTCTGTCTGTCTGTCTGTCTGTCTGTCTGTCTGTCTGCCTTCCTGCCTTCCTGCTGTCTGTCTGTCTGTCTGTCTGTCTGTCTGTCTGTCTGCCTGCCTGCCTGCCTGTCTGCCTGTCTGCCTGTCTGCCTTCCTGCCTTCCTGCCTTCCTGCCTGTCTGTCTGCCTTCCTGCCTGTCTGTCTGCCTGTCTGCCTGTCTGCCTGTCTGCCTGTCTGCCTTCCTGCCTGTCTGCCTTCCTGCCTTCCTGCCTTCCTGCCTGTCTGCCTGTCTGTCTGCCTGCCTGTCTGCCTGTCTGCCTGTCTGCCTGTCTGCCTGTCTGCCTTCCTGCCTTCCTGCCTTCCTGCCTTCCTGCCTGTCTGCCTGTCTGCCTTCCTGCCTGTCTGCCTGTTTGCCTGTCTGCCTGTCTGCCTGTCTGCCTGTCTGCCTGTCTGCCTGTCTGTCTCTGAGGTGACAACAAGCATCCAGGCCCCACTAATATATAATGGATGATCAGGAGTGTGCCAGAGTGCTTGAGAGCCAGAAAGCCTGTTGGCAACATATGAGAGGAGGGCTGTTGAGCCCAATACATATGTGCCGAGACAGACCAGCACATATGGATGAGCTTTGGGAAATCCTGCAGGAAGGTTAGCTGTTAGCTTGGCTGTTGAGTTAGTAGATCTGGAGCAGCACAAGGTTTGACTGAGCCTCTTAGGAGAGAGGATGAGTGGATGATATGAATACAGTGCTATGCCCACTATACTTTCCAATCTCCATCCTTTACAAACTATGTGTTAAGTCATAAGATCTGGGGTGCGTGTAGAGGCTGATAGCTAGCTTCTCCCACATGTGTGATGGTTGGGACACCATGGTGTGTGCGTGTGTGTGATTCTGGAGACAGGACTGGGGGGAAGCAGTAGACATCTCTCCTAGATGGTGACGCTCATCTCCCTCCTGTCTCTGACATGTCTTTCTCTTGCAGTAACAGAGCAGTTTATCAAGCCTGGCAGTTCATACCCATCAGTAGGCTGTTTTACCTGGGGTGTGTTTTTCAATAAGGGTTATATTGAATAAAGTTGACAAGGTTCCCAATTCTACATGACAGACAATCATATCTGTTTCATTCTGAAGGTTCTGTAATGTTGCATTAGATAATTGTTCTAAGGTCACCAGCTCTATGCTTTCCAGCTCTATGCTCTCCAGCTCTATCATCTCCAGCTCTATGCTCTCCAGCTCTATGCTCTCCAGTTCTATCCTCTCCAGCGCTATGCTCCAGCTCTATCCTCTTCAGCTCTATGCTCTCCAACTCTATGGTCTCCAGCTCTAACCTCACTAGCTCTATGCTCTCCAGCTCTATCATCTCCAGCTCTATGCTCTCCAGTTCTATGCTCTCCAGCTCTATGCTCTCCAGCTCTATGCTCTCCAGCTCTATCCACTCCAGCTCTATGCTCTCCAGCTCTATGCTCTCCAGCTCTATGCTCTCCAGTTCTATGCTCTCCAGCTCTATGCTCTCCAGCTCTATGCTCTCCAGCTCTATCCATTCAAGTTCTATGCTCTCCAGCTCTATGCTCTCCAGCTCTATGCTCTTCAGCTCTAAGCATTTATATATCTGCAACATTCTGAGCTTCACCGTCTGAACAAAGAACATCCCAGGGCTGTGTCTCAAATGGCACCCTATTCCCTATACAGTGCACTATATAGAGAATAGGGTGACATTTGTGGCGCAAACCAAGACTTCCGTCCATTTGGTCATGGACAACAGGAGGAGACTCCCAACATGTCAGTGACAACGTGGCAAGACAGTGAGTTAGCATGGGGCTGTCAAACTGATACAATGATACTGAATGGGATTCTATCAGTTCTATCAGCCCTCCATATCACAACTCCATATCACAACTCCATATCACAACTCCATATCACAACTCCATATCACAACTCCATATCACAACTCCATATCACATCGCCATATCACATCTCCATATCACAACTCCATATCACAACTCCATATCACAACTCCATATCACATCGCCATATCACAACTCCATATCACAACTCCATATCACAACTCCATATCACATCTCCATATCACATCTCCATATCACATCGCCATATCACATCGCCATATCACATCTCCATATCACAACTCCATATCACAACTCCATATCACAACTCCATATCACATCTCCATATCACATCGCCATATCACAACTCCATATCACATCTCCATATCACATCGCCATATCACATCTCCATATCACAACTCCATATCACAACTCCATATCACAACACCATATCACAACTCCATATCACAACTCCATATCACATCGCCATATCACATCTCCATGTCACAACTCCATATCACAACTCCATATCACAACACCATATCACAACTCCATATCACATCTCCATATCACAACTCCATATCGCATCTCCATATCGCATCGCCATATCACATCTCCATATCACATCTCCATATCACAACTCCATATCACATCTCCATATCACAACTCCATATCACATCTCCATATCACATCGCCATATCACAACTCCATATCACAACTCCATATCACAACTCCATATCACATCTCCATATCACATCTCCATATCACAAGTCCATATCACATCTCCATATCACATCGCCATATCACATCGCCATATCACATCTCCATATCACAACTCCATATCACAACAGCATATCACAACTCCATATCACATCTCCATATCACATCGCCATATCACAACTCCATATCACATCTCCATATCACATCGCCATATCACATCTCCATGTCACAACTCCATATCACAACTCCATATCACAACACCATATCACAACTCCATATCACATCTCCATATCACATCTCCATATCACAACTCCATATCACATCTCCATATCGCATCGCCATATCACATCTCCATATCACATCTCCATATCACATCTCCATATCACAACTCCATATCACATCTCCATATCACATCTCCATATCACAACTCCATATCACATCTCCATATCACAACTCCATATCACAACTCCATATCACATCTCCATATCACAACTCCATATCACATCTCCATATCACATCAAATCAAACTGATACAATGATACTGAATGTTGATTCTATCAAATCAAACTGATACAATGATACTGAATGTTGATTTACCTGAGATGTTTTCCTCACCTTGTCTGTCTGCCATTAGCTATCAGAAGGACTTCTTTGTCTGTCTGCCATTAGCTCTCAGAAGGACTTCTTTGTCTGTCTGCCGTTAGCTATCAGAAGGACTTCTTTGTCTTTCTGCCGTTAGCTATCAGAAGGACTTCTTTGTCTGTCTGCCATTAGCTATCAGAAGGACTTCTTTGTCTGTCTGCCGTTAGCTATCAGAAGGACTTCTTTGTCTGTCTGCCGTTAGCTATCAGAAGGACTTATTTGTCTGTCTGCCATTAGCTATCAGAAGGACTTCTTTGTCTGTCTGCCATTAGCTATCAGAAGGACTTCTTTGTCTGTCTGCCATTAGCTATCAGAAGGACTTTGTCTGTCTACCGTTAGCTATCAGAAGGACTTTGTCTGTCTGCCATTAGCTATCAGAAGGGCTTCTGTGTCTGTCTGCCAATAGCTATCAGAAGGACTTCTTTGTCTGTTGGCCATTAGCCATCAGAAGGACTTTGTCTGTCTGCCATTCGCTATCAGAAGGACTTTGTCTGTCTGCCATTAGCTATCAGAAGGACTTCTTTGTCTGTCTGCCATTAGCTATCAGAAGGTCATTTTAATACTCTTTTCCCAGCTGACTGATTCTTATAAGAGTCCTATAATATATATTTTTTCTGGATCTGATTTGAGACAGATACTAAGAGAAAACAAACTACAAAAATAAATGTCATGCTCTGTATTTCTAATTTTAAGAATACTTGGAAAGTATTCAGACCCCTTGACTTTTTTTCACATTTTGTTACATTACAGCCTAAAATGTATTTTTAAAAACTTGTATCAACAAACTACACACAATACCCCATAATTACAAAGCAAAAACAGATTTTTGGAAATGTTTGCAAATTTATAAAAATGATTAAATTTTACATTTACATAAGTAATCAGACCCTTTACTTAGTATTTTCTTGAAGCACCTTTGGCAGCAATTACAGCCTCAGAACTTCTTGGGTATGACGCTACAGAGTTTCTCCCATTCTTCTCTGCAGATCCTCTCTAGCTCTGTCAGGTTGCATGTGGAGCGTCGCTTCACAGCTTTTTCAGGTCTCTCCAGATATGTTTGATCGGATTCAAGTCCGGGCTCTGGCTGGGCCACTCAAGGACATTCAGAGACTTGTCCTGAAGCCACCACTGTGTTGTCTTGGCTGTGTGCTTGGCTGTTGGAAGGTAAACCTTCACCCAAGTCTGAGGTCCTGAGTTCTCTGGAGCAGATTTTCATCAAGGATCTCTCTGTACTTTGCTCAGTTCATACTTTGCCCTTGATACTGACTAGACTCCCAGTCTATGCCGCTGAAAAATATCCCCACAGCATGATGCTGCCGCCACCATGCTTCATCGTAGGGATGGTGCCAGGTTTCCTCAGACCAGAGAATCTTGTTTCTCATGGTCTGAGAGTCTTTAGGTGCCTTTTGGCAAACTCCAAGCAGGCTGTCATGTGCCTTTTACTGAGGAGTGTCTTCCGTCTGGCCAATCTACCATAAAGGCCTGATTGGTGCAGTGCTGCAGAGATGGTTGTCCTTCTGGAAGGTTCTCCCATCTCCACAGAGGAACTCTGCAGCTCTGTCAGAGTGACCATCGGGTTCTTGGTCACCTCCCTGACCAAGGCCCTTCTCCCCCGATTGCTCAGTTTGGCCGGGCGGCCAGCTGTAGGAAGAGTCTTGATGGTTCCAAACTTCTTCCATTTAAGAAGGATGGAGGCCACTGTGTTCTTGGGGACCTTCAATGCTGCAGAAATGTTTTGGTACCCTTCGCCAGATCTGTGCCTCGACACAATCCTGTCTCGGAGCTCTTCAGACAATTCCTTCGACCTCATGGCTTGGTTTTTGCTATAACATTCACTGTCAACTGTGGGACCTTATATAGACAGGTGTGTGCCTTTCCAAATAATGTCCAATCAATTGAATTGACCACAGGTGGACTCCAATCAAGTTGTAGAAACATCTCAAGGATGATCAATGGAAACAGGAAGCACCTGAGTTCAATTGCGAGTCTCATAGCAAAGGATCTGAATCCTTTTGTATTGTTTTTACATTTTTGCTTTGTCATTTGTATTGTGTGTAGATAGATTTAAAAAAAAAATCAGTTTTAGAATAAAGCTGTAACGTAACAAAATGTGGAAAAGGTCAATGGGTCTGAATACTTTCCGAATGCACTGTAGGCATAATGTTACTACCTTACCTAACTTTACCTTTGAGCCAAAGCATCTTTCATGCTCAGTATGCCTAAGACTGGAATTCTACTGGAGTATAGTGTAAGTTCTGAAGGCATTGACTGCATCCCAAAAGGCATCTATTCCTGATTAAGTGCACTATTTTTGACCAGGGCTCTGGTTATAAGTAGTGCACTATATAGGGTACAGGGTGACATTTAGGATGTAAACAATATCATACTGTAGTGTTTTGAGTTGCATGTTCAGAAAGACAAAACGTGTGTGTGTGTGTGTGTGTGTGTGTGGTGGAGGGACAGGGGTTGGAACGCGAGAGAGAAGGAGAAACGTACATCAAACAGGCACATGGACTTGATGTCATAGACACCCAGAGGGGTTGGAGAGAAGAGAGGTGGAAAGCAAGGGAAAATAATGAGGAAGAGAAACACAGACATGAGACACGGTAAGAACACAGGAGTCTGATAATCTTACAGAACACGGACATGAGACACGGTAAGAACACAGGAGTCTAATAATCTTACAGAACACAGACATGAGACACGGTAAGAACACAGGAGTCTAATCATCTTACAGAACACAGACATGAGACACGGTAAGAACACAGGAGTCTGATACTCTTACAGAACACAGACATGAGACACGGTAAGAACACAGGAGTCTGATAATCTGTCTCCCTCTATAGTCATGTCTCCCTCTGTAGTCCTGTCTCCCTCTGTAGTCCTGTCTACCTCTATAGTCATGTCTCCCTCTGTAGTCCTGCCTGTAGTCCTGTCTCCCTCTGTAGTCCTGTCTGTAGTCATGTCTGTAGTCCTGTCTATAGTCCTGTCTTCCTCTGTAGTCCTGTCTATAGTCCTGTCTCCCTCTGTAGTCCTGTCTGTAGTCCTGTCTGTAGTCCTGTCTGTAGTCCTGTCTACCTCTATAGTCATGTCTCCCTCTGTAGTCCTGTCTCCCTCTGTAGTCCTGTCTACCTCTATAGTCATGTCTCCCTCTGTAGTCCTGTCTGTAGTCCTGTCTGTAGTCCTGTCTGTAGTCCTGTCTCCCTCTATAGTCCTGTCTCTCTCTATAGTCATGTCTCCCTCTATAGTCCTGTCTACCTCTATAGTCCTGTCTGTAGTCCTGTCTACCTTTGTAGTCCTGTCTATAAAGTAGTCCTGTCTACCTCTGTAGTCCTGTCTATAGTCCTGTCTACCTCTATAGCCCTCTCTATAGTCCTGTATATAGTCCTGTCTACCTATATAGTCCTGTCTATAGTCCCGTCTACCACTATAGTCCTGTCTATAGTCCTGTATATAGTCCTGTCTACCTCTATAGTCCTGTCTATAGTCCTGTCTCCCTCTATAGTCCTGTCTCCCTCTGTAGTCCTGTCTCCCTCTGTAGTCCTGTCTATAGTCCTGTCTCCCTCTGTAGTCCTGTCTATAGTCCTGTCTCCCTCTGTAGTCCTGTCTATAGTCCTGTCTCCCTCTATAGTCCTGTCTATAGTCCTGTCTATAGTCCTGTATATAGTCCTGTATATAGTCCTGTATATACTCCTGTCTATAGTCCTGTATATAGTCCTGTATATAGTCCTGTCTATAGTCCTGTCTATAGTCCTGTCTATAGTCTTGTCTATAGTCCTGTCTATAGTCCTGTCTATAGTCCTGTATATAGTCCTGTCTATAGTCCTGTATATAGTCCTGTCTATAGTCCTGTCTATAGTCCTGTATATAGTCCTGTCTATAGTCCTGTCTATAGTCCTGTCTATAGTCCTGTCCATAGTCCTGTCTATAGTCCTGTCTATAGTCCTGTCTATAGTCCTGTCTATAGTCCTGTCTATAGTCCTGTCCATAGTCCTGTCCATAGTCCTGTCTATAGTCCTGTCTATAGTCCTGTCTATAGTCCTGTCTATAGTCCTGTCTATAGTCCTGTCTATGGGCCTCCATTAATACAATACGTGGAGAGCCTGACTTTTACTCAGTGGAACATACATGTTTTAGTGGGCAGTCATGTCTGTTCTAGTGGCAATTTGTGCTGATAAGAACTTTTTTTTCCATTGTTTTTGTTTCTATTACTGTTTGTTTCTGTCCAGTTTAACAAAGTCACCAATCAAAAACGCCGACCAGAGAACAATGTTATTCACCAGCTAAATTGTAAGGTCTTGATTGTGGAAAACTCTAAGCTGCCATTCCATTCATTACCACTACTACAATATGCCACACTGTGTTCATTTCTACCTGCTACAGTGGGGAGAACAAGTATTTGATACACTGCCGATTTTGCAGGTTTTCCCACTTACAAAGCATGTAGAAGTCTGTAATTTTTATCATAGGTACACTTCAACTGTGAGTGACGGAATCTAAAACAAAAATCCAGAAAATCACATTGTATGATTTTTAAGTAATTCATTTGCATTTTATTGCATGACATAAGTATTTGATACATCAGAAAAGCCGAACTTATTATTTGGTACAGAAACCTTTGTTTGCAATTACAGAGATCATACGTTTCCTGTAGTTCTTGACCAGGTTTGCACACACTGCAGCAGGGATTTTGGCCCACTCCTCCATACAGACCTTCTCCAGATCCTTCAGGTTTCGGGGCTGTCGCTGGGCAATACGGACTTTCAGCTCCCTCCAAAGATTTTCTATTGGGTTCAGGTCTGGAGACTGGCTAGGCCACTCCAGGACCTTGAGATGCTTCTTACGGAGCCACTCCTTAGTTGCCCTGGCTGTGTGTTTTGGGTCGTTGTCATGCTGGAAGACCCAGCCACGACCCATCTTCAATGCTCTTACTGGGGGAAGGAGGTGGTTGGCCAAGATCTCGCGATACATGGCCCCATCCATCCTCCCCTCAATATGGTGCAGTCGTCCTGTCCCCTTTGCAGAAAAGCATTCCCAAAGAATGATGTTTCCACCTCCATGCTTCACGGTTGGGATGATGTTCTTGGGGTTGTACTCATCCTTCTTCTTCCTCCAAACACGGCGAGTGGAGTTTAGACCAAAAAGCGATATTTTTGTCTCATCAGACCACATGACCTTCTCCCATTCCTCCTCTGGATCATCCAGATGGTCATTGGCAAACTTCAGACAGGCCTGGACATGCGCTGTCTTGAGCAGGGGGACCTTGCGTGCGCTGCAGGATTCTAATCCATGACGGCGTAGTGTGTTACTAATGGTTTTCTTTGAGACTGTCGTCCCAGCTCTCTTCAGGTCATTGACCAGGTCCTACCGTGTAGTTCTGGGCTGATCCCTCACCTTCCTCATGATCATTGATGCCCCACGAGGTGAGATCTTGCATGGTGCCCCAGACCGAGGGAGATTGACCGTCATCTTGAACTTCTTCCATTTTCTAATAATTGTGCCAACAGTTGTTGCCTTCTCACCAAGCTGCTTGCCTATTGTCCTGTAGCCCATCCCAGCCTTGTGCAGGTCTACAATTTTATCCCTGATGTCCTTACATAGCTCTCTGGTCTTGGCCATTGTGGAGAGGTTGGAGTCTGTTTGATTGAGTGTGTGGACAGGTGTCTTTTATACAGGTAACGAGTTCAAACAGGTGCAGTTAATACAGGTAATGAGTGGAGAACACGAGGGCTTCTTAAAGAAAAACTAACAGGTCTGTGAGAGCCGGAATTCTTACTGGTTGGTATGTGATCAAATACTTATGTCATGCAATAAAATGCAAATTAATTATTTAAAAATCATACAATGTGATTTTCTGGATTTTTGTTTTAGATTCCGTCTCTCACAGTTGAAGAGTACCTATGATAAAAATTACAGACCTCTACATGCTTTGTAAGTAGGAAAACCTGCAAAACCGGCAGTGTATCAAATACTTGTTCTCCCCACTGTATGTTAACTGGTCATGTGGGAGACAACAGGGTTGGAGGTAACATGTGGATTCATTAACCTCTACAGGATCATGTCCTGCCCTCGGGACACTTGAGCTAACGTTATTAGCATGACGTGGTAAGTAACAAGAACATTTCCCAGGACATAGACAAATCTTATATGGGCAGAAAGCTTAAATTCTTGTTACTCTAACTGCACTGTCCAATTACAGTAGCTATTACAGTGAAAGAATACCATGCTATTGTTTGAGGAGAGTGCACAGTTATGTACTTGAAAATGTATCAATAAACCAACAGGGAGATTTGGGCAGACTTGATGCAACATTTTGAACAGTAATGCAATGGTTCATTGGCTATGTCTAAAACTTTGCACATACACTGCTGCCATCTAGTGGCCAAAATCTAAATGGCTTCTGGACTCCTAAGTAATATTATGTCCTTTCTCTTGCAATTCAAAGAAAATATGCATGTTTTTTTCTTTGTATTATCTTTTACCAGATCTAATGTGTTATATTCTCCTACAATAATTTCACATTTCCACAAACATCAAAGTGTTTCCTTTAAAATGTTATCAAGAATATGCATATCCTTGTTTCAGGTCCTGAGCTACAGGCAGTTAGATTTGGGTATGTAATTTTAGGCGAAAATTGAAAAAAAGGGTCTGATCCTTAGAAGTGAATGGAGAGAAGGATGGAGAGAGTGATAGGACAGGCCCTAAGAGAAGGACAGGGTTAGGGAGAGGGAATGAGAGAAGGGGAGAACAGGCCCCTTGAGAAAGACAGGGATGGAGAGAAGGAGGGATGGATAGATAACTCTGTGCCAAGTAATTAAGAGCAGATTTGGCAGAGCAGAGCTGGATTCCCAGGCATCCCGCCCGCTTCCTAGCATTAGTTTGTTGTGTTGTTCCACGCCTATCGTCCCTTGGCGTTGTGTGTGTGTGTGTGTGTGTGTGTGTGAGTGCGTGCGTGTGTGTGTGTGTGTGTGTGTGTGTGTGTGAGTGTTATATCAGTCGCTGTGCCAATAAAGCTTTTCATCTGGCTGTTTAAAAGGAGACGGAGGGGAAGTTGTTCTCTCACTTAACCCAAACAACCTCTACCCTGCTGAACGAAGAGAGAGGATGTTTATTCGGTCTTCTGCTCTGGGACTGGCAATGGCTCTGACTGGCTGGGATTGGCTGAGACCGACTGGGACTGGCTGGGACTGGCTGGGACCGGCTGAGACCAGCTGGAACTGGCTGGGACTGGCTGGGACCATGGGGAGAATTACAGCCTATAGTGCACTATTCAGGGAAAAGAAGTGTGGTTTTGGCTCAGACAGTTTGGGAAACTAAAAGATGTGAACAACGGTGCCATTTGGATGTTATTCAATGGTTATCAAATGGTTATCCATGGTATTCACATTATTATTTACAATAACCTTAATATCGAACGTGTTCCAAAACAATACACCCGGAATAACAACATAGAGTGCCCTCTGAACTTTTTCCACATTTTGTTAGGTTAGACTAATTTTAAAACTGATTAAATAAATACAAATCCTCATCAATCTACACACAATATCCCATAATGACAAAGCAAAAACAGGTTTTTAGAAATCTTTGCAAATCTATAAAAATCAAAACCAGAAATACCTTATTTACATAAGCATTCAGACCCTTTGCTATGAGACTCGAAATTGAGGTCAGGTGCATCCTGTTTCCATTGATCACCCTTGAGATGTTTCTACATGTGGTAAATTCAATTGATTGGACAATATTTGGAAAGGCACACACCTGTCTATATAAGGTCCCACAGTTGCCAGTGCAGGCGGCTGGATTGCTTTTTAATTACTGATAGTTTTCAGCTGTTGTCTTGGCTTTCCATGCCTTTTTGCACCTCCCTTTCTTCATGTGTTCAATACTTTTTCTCTGTGTCATTTCACATTATTACACATAACTTAATTTCTGAACTTATTTGTTTTGGTTTCTTTGTATGTATGGATTACTTGGGTTGTTACCAACATCTGGTGAAAATGTCATGTCAATAGCACCTTTGGAAATATATTTACTGAGAAAAATGGTGACGTGTTCAATACTTATTTCTAATTCGTCATCAACTCCAGACTTTGTCACCTTTAAATTGGATTTGACCAGTGAATGAATGTATGCCAGTGTTAATTGGAAGTGACCCAAGACCTTTCCTGCCTGCTCTGTGTGTATGTGTGTGTGTGTGTGTGTGTGTGTGTGTGTGTGTGTGTGTGTGTGTGTGTGTGTGTGTGTGTGTGTGTGTGTGTGTGTGTGTGTGTGTGTGTGTGTGTGTGTGTGTGTGTATGTGTGTGTGTGTGTGTTTGTGTGCATGTGGGATTGCATGAATGTGTGTGTGTGTGTGTGTTCCTACCCACTACAGTATGCCAGCCAGCCAGCCATACTGCTGTACATGTAGGGCATTACAGAGGCTAATTAAAATAATCACTACCCCATCCAAGGGCATTACAATGTTGTAAACATCATATTCAGCAATAGACTATCACAATAGCAAGTCAACTCCAAGGGTGTGTCCCAAATGGCAACCTATTCCCTTCGTAGTGCACTACTTTTGACCAGGGTCCTATAGGGCTGTGGTCAAAAGTAGTGCACTAATATAGGGAATAGGGTAACATTTGGGATGCAGAAACTCAGAAAACACTTTCTCACACGTGGAAATTCTTACTCTGAGACAAAGGAAGAGCTGGAACATAATTCAAATGCTGGTATTACATTCAACTCTGGTATTACATTAAACTCTGGTATTACATTAAATTCTGGTATTACATTCAACTCTGGTATTACATTCAACTCTGGTATTACATTAAACTCTGGTATTACATTCAACTCTGGTATTACATTCAACTCTGGTATTACATTAAACTCTGGTATTACATTAAACTCTGGTATTACATTAAACTCTGGTATTACATTCAATACTATAATCCACCTAAAACCCAGTACTGTAATCCACCTAAAACACAGTACTGTAATCCACCTAAAACCCAGTACTGTAATCCACCTAAAACACAGTACTATAATCCATTTAAAACCCAGTACTGTAATCCACCTAAAACACAGTACTATAATCCACCTAAAACCCAGTACTGTAATCCACCTAAAACACAGTACTATAATCCATTTAAAACCCAGTACTATAATCCACCTAAAACACAGTACTATAATCCATTTAAAACCCAGTACTGTAATCCACCTAAAACACAGTACTATAATCCACCTAAAACCCAGTACTGTAATCCACCTAAAACACAGTACTATAATCCACCTAAAACACAGTACTATAATCCACTTAAAACCCAGTACTGTAATCCACCTAAAACACAGTACTATAATCCACCTAAAACACAGTACTGTAATCCACCTAAAACACAGTACTATAATCCACCTAAAACACAGTACTATAATCCACTTAAAACCCAGTACTATAATCCACCTAAAACCGAGAATAAAAAAATCACCATCAAACCATCTGTCACCGTGTTAATATTATCACCAGCATATGTGTGTATGTGTGAGTGGGTGTGTGTGTGTATGTGTGTGTATGTGTGTGTATATATGTGTGTGTGTGTGTGTGTGTGTGTGTATGTATGTGTTTGTGCGTGGCTGTGTGTGTGTATGTGTGTGTGTGTATGTATGTATGTTTGTGTATGTGTGTTTGTGTATGTATGAATGTGTATGTGTGTGTGTGTGTGTGTGTGTGTGTGTGTGTGTGTGTGTCTGTGTGTGTCTGCGTGTGCGTGTGTCTGTGTGTGTGTGTATGTGTGTGTGTGTGTGCGTGTGTCTGTGTGTGTGTGTGTATGTGTGTGTGTGTGTGTGTGTGTGTGTGTGTGTGTGTGTGTGTGTGTGTGTGTGTGTATGTATGTGTTTGTGCGTGGCTGTGTGTGTGTATG
>CM042378.1:34749738-34777238 GCA_023634145.1 Thymallus thymallus | reverse complement strand
GGAATGTCTTGTTTGCATAACAAAATCCTCAATGGGACATCCTCCTGTAACCTGGTTTTAAAGAACCTGTGTGAGACCTTCTTACAGGAGAGGAGTCTACCGTGTCCACAGTGTGTCTACACCTATATGTAAATGTGTCTACCGTGTCCACAGTGTGTCTACACCTATATGTAAATGTGTCTACCGTGTCCACAGTGTGTCTACACCTATATGTAAATGTGTCTACTGTGTCCACAGTGTGTCTACACCTATATGTAAATGTGTCTACCGTGTCCACAGTGTGTCAACACCTATATGTAAATGTGTCTACTGTGTCCACAGTGTTTCTACACCTATATGTAAATGTGTCTACCGTGTCCACAGTGTGCCTACACCTATATGTAAATGTGTCTACTGTGTCCACAGTGTGTCTACACCTATATGTAAATGTGTCTACCGTGTCCACAGTGTGCCTACACCTATATGTAAATGTGTCTACCGTGTCCACAGTGTGTCTACACCTATATGTAAATGTGTCTACCGTGTCCACAGTGTGTCTACACCTATATGTAAATGTGTCTACCGTGTCCACAGTGTGTCTACACCTATATGTAAATGTGTCTACCGTGTCCACAGTGTGCCTACACCTATATGTAAATGTGTCTACCGTGTCCACAGTGTGTCTACACCTATATGTAAATGTGTCTACCGTGTCCACAGTGTGCCTACACCTATATGTAAATGTGTCTACCGTGTCCACAGTGTGTCTACACCTATATGTAAATGTGTCTACCGTGTCCACAGTGTGTCTACACCTATATGTAAATGTGTCTACCGTGTCCACAGTGTGTCTACACCTATATGTAAATGTGTCTACCGTGTCCACAGTGTGTCTACACCTATATGTAAATGTGTCTACCGTGTCCACAGTGTGTCTACACCTATATGTAAATGTGTCTACCGTGTCCACAGTGTGTCTACACCTATATGTAAATGTGTCTACAGTGTCCACAGTGTGTCTACACATATATGTAAATGTGTCTACCGTGTCCACAGTGTGTCTACACCTATATGTAAATGTGTCTACCGTGTCCACAGTGTGTCTACACCTATATGTAAATGTGTCTACCGTGTCCACAGTGTGTCTACACCTATATGTAAATGTGTCTACAGTGTCCACAGTGTGTCTACACATATATGTAAATATAGAAAACCAATGGTCCAAACTCATGTCTCTATCATAATCCGTTCAAATGTTGTTGGAGTTTTTACCCTTGTAGGAGGGTCAGAATTAGGAAGACTAAATCAATGGAGGAAAGTAATCATTTGAAGAAAGGGGTCACAAATCTGGAAAAATTGCGTTTTGTCGGCTAGGCTGGATTCTGACTGGCTATCTGACAGGCCCCTTTGTGTCAGCTAGGCTGGATTCTGATTGGCTATCTGACAGGCCCCTTTGTGTCAGCTAGGCTGGATTCTGACTGGCTATCTGACAGGCCCCATTGTGTCGGCTAGGCTGGATTCTGACTGGCTATCTGACAGGCCCCATTGAACTCATCATCTTTCTTCTCGAATCCCTCAAGACATAAAACAATATAGAGGTAAGATGGATATTGCCTTTGAGACGTGTCGTAGTATTTTCATGTTTTAGAATTAATTCAAAATTCCTGTTATTTTTTAAACATCTCTCACAAAAACAAGTGTATCTTTGTGAAATGTTAACGGAGCACTGAGCTTATTATTTTACATTTAATTTAGTTAGTGTCATGCTAATTAATTATTTTGTGACCCGCAGAAACAAATTTGAAGATGACGACCACAAAATGTATCCTCAAAAGTTGTTTTAAGAATCCTCCGTCAACAGAGCTCGGTGCTTATTATCAGATGTATTAGGTTACGAAATCGAACTTTTTGGATATAATGTTAGTAATATGTTAGTAATATGAATATACACCATATACAAGATGATGTACAGTATGTACTCTCCATTGATTTCACTAAACCAGAACATTTGGGGAGCAACGTTGCATCAATATACACTCAGTATACCAAACATTAGGAACACCTTCCCTCAGAACAGACTTAATTCATCGGGGCAAAGCGTTCCACAGGGATGCTGGTCCATGTTGACTCCAATGCTTCCCACAGTTGTGTCAAGTTGGCTGGATGTCCTTTGGTTGGTGGACCATTCTTGATACACAAGGGAAACTGTTTAGCGTGAAAAACCCAGCAGTGTTGCAGTTCTTGCAGTTCACAAACCGGTGCACCTGTTACCTACTACCATACCCTGTTACCTACTACCATACCCTGTTACCTACTACCATACCCTGTCACCTACTACCATACCCTGTTACCTACTACCATACCCTGTTACCTACTACCATACCCTGTTACCTACTACCATACCCTGTTACCTACTACCATACCCTGTTACCTACTACCATACCCTGTTACCTACTACCATACCCTGTTACCTACTTCCATACCCTGTTACCTACTACCATACCCTGTTACCTACAACCACCATACCCTGTTACCTACTACCACCATACCCTGTCACCTACTACCACCATACCCTGTCACTTACTACCATACCCTGTTACCTACTACCATACCCTGTTACCTACTACCATACCCTGTTACCTACTACCACCATACCCTGTTACCTACCACCATACCCTGTTACCTACTACCACCATACCCTGTTACCTACTACCACCATACCCTGTCACCTACTACCACCATACCCTGTCACTTACTACCATACCCTGTTACCTACTACCATACCCTGTTACCTACTACCATACCCTGTTACCTACTACCATACCCTGTTACCTACTACCATACCCTGTCACCTACTACCATACCCTGTTACCTACTACCATACCCTGTTACCTACTACCATACTACCTACTACCATACCCTGTTACCTACTACCATACCCTGTTACCTACAACCATACCCTGTCACCTACTACCATACCCTGTTACCTACTACCATACCCTGTCACCTACTACCATACCCTGGCACCTACTACCATACCCTGTCACCTACTACCATACCCTGTTACCTACTACCATACCCTGTTACCTACTACCATACCCTGTTACCTACTACCATACCCTGTTACCTACTATCATACCCTGTTACCTACTACCATACCCTGTTACCTACTACCATACCCTGTTACCTACTACCATACCCTGTTACCTACTTCCATACCCTGGCACCTACTACCATACCCTGTTACCTACTACCATACCCTGTTACCTACTATCATACCCTGTTACCTACTACCATACCCTGTTACCTACTACCATACCCTGTTACCTACTACCATACCCTGTTACCTACTTCCATACCCTGGCACCTACTACCATACCCTGTTACCTACTACCATACCCTGTCACCTACTACCATACCCTGTTACCTACTACCATACCCTGTTACCTACTTCCATACCCTGGCACCTACTACCATACCCTGTTACCTACTACCATACCCTGTTACCTACTTCCATACCCTGGCACCTACTACCATACCCTGTTACCTACTACCATACCCTGTCACCTACTACCATACCCTGTTACCTACTACCATACCCTGTTACCTACTTCCATACCCTGGCACCTACTACCATACCCTGTTACCTACTACCATACCCTGTCACCTACTACCATACCCTGTTACCTACTATCATACCCCGTTCAAAGGCACTTAAATCTTATGTGTTGCCCATTCACCATCTTTTTTTTAATTTTAGCTTTATTTAACTAGGCAAGTCAGTTAAGAACAAATTCTTATTTACAATGACTGCCGACACCGGCCAAACTCGGACGAAGCTGGGCCAATTGTGCACCGCCCTATGGGACTCCCAATCACTGCCGGTTGTGACGCCTCTAGCACTGAGATGCAGTGTCTTAGACCACTGCGCCACTTGGGAGCCCCATCTGAATGGTCAGTCTGGTCAGTCTATGTATATCATGGAAAGAGCATAATGTTCATAATGTTTTGTATACTCAGTGTACGTAATGTCTATGTCACAAATGGCACCCTATGGCTCTTTAAGGTCAAAAGTAGTGTACTATAATTATAGGGAATAGGGTGCCATTTGGGACACACACACAACATCTTGAAGAACTAATGAATATATTCACTATTAATATCCACAGCCCGCTGAACTGAACCAGAGTTTCAATTTGAGGTAGAAAGCATTAGAAAATGTCTCTATTGAAGGAAAAGAAGAAGAACATGGAATTAGTGGAGGAGGAATGAGCCTCGCCTCCCCAAAAGCCTTTTTCATTTTCAGCTGACTGCACTACATAATGGAACTCCTTGTCTTGATGAATGGCCAGAACGCACTGAAGCACAGCGCCAGAGAATAAACTGTAAACTGAAGCCCAGGCAGGAGGAAGTCAAAGTACGGGAAGAAAACAAATAAATACACTATATATACAAAAGTATGTGGACACCACGTCAAATTAATGGATTCGGCTACACAGCCATACAATCTCCAATGACAAACATTGGCAGTAGATTGGCCTTACTGAAGAGCTCAGTGACTTTCAATGTGGCACTGTCATAGTCAGTTCAGGGCTGTTTTTCATAGTTTGGGCTAGGCCCCCTAGAATTTTAAGACCCCTTGAAGTATCAAAAATATATATAAATTATAAATATTTTATGAAACATTTTATTTGTGTTTCCCTTTATAGTGCATAGGGCTTTGGTCAAAAGTAGTGCACTATATGGGGAATAGGGTGTCGTTTGAGATGCAGAGTGAAACTAGTCTGAGAAAATAGTTTTTGCTTTTCTGTTCATTACAGGAATAATAACTACTATTCGCGTTCATATAAAATGAAATTCCAAGCAGTTTATCCAGCCCACAAGTGTATTTCCTGACCGTTGATATGCATGTAATGTACACCCCCGGTCAAAGGTTTGGAATATTACTCATTCAAGGGTTTTTCTTAATTTGAATAATTTTTTACATTGTAGAATAAAAGTGATGGAATCATGTAGTAACCAAAAAAGTGTTAAACAAATCAAAATATATTTTATATTTGAGACTCTTCAAATAGCCACCCTTTGCCTTGGTGACAGCTTTGCACACTTTTGGCATTCTCTCAACCAGCTCCATGAGGACCGACACAGGAATGGAAGACCCAGAAATACCTCTGCTGCAGAGGATAAGTTCATCAGAGTTACCAGCCTCAGATTGCAGTCCAAATAAATGCTTCACAGAGTTCAAGTAACAGACATCAACATCTCAACATCAACTGTTCAGAGGAGACTGTGTGAATCAGGCCTTCATGGTCGAATTGCTGCAAAGAAACCACTACTAAAGGACACCAATAATAAGAAGAGATTTGCTTGGGCCAAGAAACACGAGCAATGGACATTAGACCGGTGGAAATTTGTCCTTTGGTCTGGAGTCCAAATTTGAGATTTTTGGTTCCAACCTCAACCAAATGTAGATGGTTTGGGATGAGTTGGACCGCAGTGAAGGAAAAGCAGCCAACAAGTGCTCAGCATATGTGGGAACTCCTTCAAGACTTGATGGAAAAGCATTCCAGGGGAAGCTGGTTGAGAGTGACAAAAGTGTGCAAAGCTGTCATCAAGGCAAAGGGTGGCTTTTTGAAGAATCTCAAATATAAAATATTTTTGATTTGTTTAACATTTTTTTGGTTACTACATGATTCCTTATGTGTTATGTCATAGTTTTGATGTCTTCACTTTTATTCTACAGTGTAAAAAATAGTGCAAATAAAGAAAAACCCTTGAATGAGTAATATTCCAAACCTTTGACCGGGGGTGAACATAGCTCACTATACAAACAGATGGATCTGTGTCTCTGCTACAGAATCTAGCTACTGTTGAATTCACTATTATAGGATTGTAATGTTGTTATCTATCATCTAATTCACTATTATAGGATTGTAATGTTGTTATCTATCATCTAGTAAACTATTGTAAGATTGTAATGTTGTTATCTATCATCTAGTAACATATCGCAAGATTTTAATGTTTCATTTCATCTGATAATTATCTATGAGGTAACACATTCATGCAGTCAATTGAAGATGGCACCGACAGACATGGCAGCTCTGCTTCTAGCTCCTAAGCAACTTTGCAGTATCATGTGTGTTATTTCCTATATTATTAGCCCAAGACATTTATTTGTGTTATTACATACAACCGGATTTAACTTTGGGATATCAGAGTGGCAGTAACGCACTAGCATTACGACCAGGAATACGACTTTACCGAATTGGATCCTTTGTTCATCCCCCAGGGCATTAAAAGTTATCCCAGAGGCTGACCGCGAGACCTGGAGGAGGGGCAGGGGGAGGGCGTAGTACCGGCGATGATACTAGAGGGGGCTCCGGCACCGGAGACGGACGTGACGCTGGATCCAGTGGAGGCTCCGGCCCCATCACAGCATCTCCCCTGGGGGGTTTCCTTTCCCTTTCCTTTCCTCTTCCCTTTCCTCTTCCCTTTCCTCTTCCCCTTCCTCTTCCCCTTCCTCTTCCCCTTCCTCTTCCCTTTCCTCTTCCCTTTCCTCTTCCCTTTCCTCTTCCCTTTCCTCTTCCCTTTCCTTTCCTCTTCCCTTCCCTCTTCCCTTTCCTCTTCCCCTTCCTCTTCCCCTTCCTCTTCCCTTTCCTCTTCCCCTTCCTCTTCCCTTTCCTCTTTCCTTTCCTCTTCCCTTTCCTATTGCCTATCTTCTTCCCCTTCCCTTCCTCTTCCTCCCCCCTTTCCTCATCCTTTTCCTCTCTTCTCTTCTCTCCACCACCTTGCACTGCTCTCTCTAGGCTGCTTGTGTTATATACATCGCCTTGCTACGATTAGTCAATAAGTGTGCATCTCTGTTGTGTAAGCACTGTTACGAAATGTGTATGTGTTGTTATATAGCCTAAGCTAGAAGTAAAATAACCACAGATTAATTAAAGTATATTGGTGTGCCAGCATGTGTCACCAATAAGAACAGTTACAGTCTATTGGTGTGCCAGCATGTGTCACCAATAACAACAGATACAGTCTATTTGTGTGCCAGCATGTGTCACCAATAACAACAGTTACAGTCTATTTGTGTGCCAGCATGTGTCACCAATAAGAACAGATACAGTCTATTGGTGTGCCAGCATGTGTCACCAATAACAACAGATACAGTCTATTGGTGTGCCAGCATGTGTCACCAATAACAACAGACACAGTCTATTGGTGTGCCAGCATGTGTCACCAATAACAACAGATACAGTCTATTGGTGTGCCAGCATGTGTCACCAATAACAACAGATACAGTCTATTGGTGTGCCAGCATGTGTCACCAATAACAACAGATACAGTCTATTGGTGTGCCAGCATGTGTCACCAATAACAACAGATACAGTCTATTGGTGTGCCAGCATGTGTCACAAAGGAGAACAGAATCTGAACTACTCAACACTGGCTGCTGAGGTCAGAGAAATAATAACACAATACAAATGATTATTTCTCATTCCAGATATCTACAGATATCTGCAGTATTTACAGAGTAAATATGTTTTTAATGC
Source organism: Thymallus thymallus (assembly GCA_023634145.1). NCBI lineage: Eukaryota > Metazoa > Chordata > Actinopteri > Salmoniformes > Salmonidae > Thymallus > Thymallus thymallus. The sequence goes on along the minus strand of CM042378.1, from coordinate 34,769,712 downwards.
CTTGGTTCATTTCAGAAAACGGCTGAGGTGAGAAAGTATTAATTACCAGTGAAACGGAGATGATATATAAAAGACTACGGATCTGTCCCTAATGGCACCCTAGTCCTTTGTGCACTACTCTTGACGATTGGTAAAAGTAGTGCAGTTGTTAGATAATAGGGTTCCATTTGAAACGCAGATACGGTGTATTAATGTGTATTAGGGGGAAATATGCTTCCAGCTGATAGGTCTCTTCCTTCACACAGTGACTCAGGTTAATATTGCCTGGCAAGAACAACAATGTTATTGCTGTATACATTCTGTAATGAAATAATACGGAGAGCAGCTAAGCCGGGGTAGTCAGCTCATCTAACCATGTCTCTATATTTACTGCATGGAATTATATCATTGGAACAGTAGCTATTCTATTGTTGCATGTTGAAAGGGCCAATCTGTTGACAGAACAACAAACCGATCACCTCAACCACCACTGTTTTGCTAAACAGCTGAGGGATGGGGCTAGAGAAACCTGACCACTCTCAAATTCATGAGCTATGGGTGCAAGGACTGGCCATCCATGGTGTCAGAATTATAGATTTGAGTCTATACAGTTATTCCCTTTCCTAGTGCGGTATGACAGCTGATCTAAGTCATTTCTTCAAGAATCAACGGGTATATACAGCGCCCACCATAATTATTGGGACAGTGAAGTATTTTTTATTTTCTTTTGGCTCTATAAATCAAAATGTTTGATTTCACTATGAGGTTAACGTGCAGACTGTCAGCTTTAATTTGGGGATATTTTCATCTGTTTAGAAATTACAGCACTCTTTGTATGTAGTTCCCCCATTTTAGGGGAGCAACAGTGTTGGGACAAATTAACAAAATAATCTGAAACACAACCAAAGCAAACAACAAATGCATCCAACAAAATTGTAGAGTCACAAGTGTGAAGTCATTGTGTGCTATAAATATGGGACCAAATACTGAACTTTTTACTACTTGAATGCACATATACTGTAAGTGAATTTGTCCCAACACTTTTGGTCCCCAATAATGGGGGAACTATGTACAAAAAGGGCTGTATTTCTAAACAGTTCACCCAATGTGGATGAAAATACCCTCAAATCAAAGGTTTTTAAGTATAAAAGCCTAAAGAAGAAAAAATGCTTCACTGTCCCAATAATTATGTATGACACTGTATGTTACTGTATGTTACTGTATGTCACTGTATGTCACTGTATGTCACTGTATGTCACTGTATGTTACTGTATGTCACTGTATGGCTACTGTATGTCACTGTATGTCAATGTATGACACTGTATGTTACTGTATGTCACTGTATGTTACTGTATGTCACTGTATGGCTACTGTATGTCACTGTATGGCTACTGTATGTCAATGTATGGCACTGTATGTCACTGTATGGCTACTGTATGTCAATGTATGGCACTGTATGTCACTGTATGTCACTGTATGTCACTGTATGCCTACTGTATGTCAATGTATTGCACTGTATGTCACTGTATGGCTACTGTATGTCAATGTATGGCACTGTATGTCACTGTATGTTACTGTATGTCACTGTATGGCACTGTATGTCACTGTATGGCTACTGTATGTCAATGTATGTCACTGTATGTCACTGTATGTTACTGTATGTCACTGTATGTCACTGTATGTCACTGTATGGCTACTGTATGTCAATGTATGGCACTGTATGTCACTGTATGGCTACTGTATGTCAATGTATGGCACTGTATGTCACTGTATGTTACTGTATGTCACTGTATGGCACTGTATGTCACTGTATGGCTACTGTATGTCAATGTATGTCACTGTATGTCACTGTATGTTACTGTATGTCACTGTATGTCACTGTATGTCACTGTATGGCTACTGTATGTAAATGTATGGCACTGTATGTCACTGTATGGCTACTGTATGTCAATGTATGGCACTGTATGTCACTGTATGTCACTGTATGTCTACTGTATGTCACTGTATGTCTATTTTATGTCACTGAATGTCACTGTATGTCACTGTATGTCTACTGTATGTCACTGTATGTCACTGTATGTGTACTGTATGTCAATGTATGTCTACTGTATGTCACGGTATGTCACTGTATGTCACTGTATGTCTACTGTATGTCATTGTATGGCACTGTATGTCAATGTATGTCTACTGTATGTCACGGTATGTCACTGTATGTCTACTGTATGTCATTGTATGTCACTGTATGTCTATTTTATGTCACTGTATGTCACTGTATGTCACTGTATGTCTACTGTATGTCATTGTATGGCACTGTATGTCACGGTATGTCACTGTATGTCTACTGTATGTCATTGTATGGCACTGTATGTCAATGTATGTCACGGTATGTCACTGTATGTCACTGTATGTCTACTGTATGTCATTGTATGGCACTGTATGTCAATGTATGTCTACTGTATGTCACGGTATGTCACTGTATGTCACTGTATGTCTACTGTATGTCATTGTATGGCACTGTATGTCACTGTATGTCTACTGTATGTCACTGTATGTCACTGTATGTCACTGTATGTCTACTGTATGTCATTGTATGGCACTGTATGTCACTGTATGTCTACTGTATGTCACTGTATGTCACTGTATGTCACTGTATGTCACTGTATGTCTACTGTATGTCACTGTATGTCACTGTATGTCACTGTATGTCTACTGTAGTAAGTGACCACTGATCATCAGCAGGCTCCTGTTGTTGATGTCTGAACCTTAGACCAATCACATGTGTTTTTGACAAGTCATTAAGAGCCATTGATCTACATTCCTACAGTAATCACCTCTAAGCTTTCACCCTAATTACATATGGATTTTTCCTGCGTCTCAGCAAATTGAATTTTAAAGTCAAATCGTAGAGAATATATGAAACAGACAGAGAGGGTAAGTGTGTTAAGACGTTCTTCAGATAAGATGAGCCGTACTCTTCAGCAGGAATAAAGAAAGGCTATTATGTCATCACTATAAGACAGGTGTTTTCAACATGTAGTCAGTCGTCAATGTTCAATTCAGGTATATCAGGCTCCTACATATGGACTGAACATGTCTGGTTGCATATGATAGTAAGGTAGTTCATATTTTTTGTGTGAAAATTTCCTGGCTGATAGTGACTGCATTAAAATACACATTATCCAAAATGTTCACTAAGAAGTAAAGTGGGCTATAGATGTTATTATATCCCCATTACTGGGCTATAGAAGTTATTATATCCCCATTACTGGACGATAGAAGTTATTATATCCCCATTACTGGGCTATAGAAGTTATTATATCCCCATTACTGGACTACAGAAGTCATTGTATTCCCATTACTGGGCTATAGAAGTTATTGTATCCCCATTACTGTGCTATAGAAGTTATTATATCCCCATTACTGGGCTATAGAAGTTATTGTATCCCCATTACTGGGCTATAGAAGTCATTATATCCCCATTACTGGACTATAGAAGTCATTGTATTCCCATTACTGGACTATAGAAGAGGTGGACATTGGTCTGCAGCAGTAGAACTGAGACATGTGGAAGTTGTTTCTTCATCATGTCATTAATAATGCATGACCATAACAGACATGGGCTGGAAGTGGAAAATGTTAGAGGTAAATGGCTTCCCATTACTGGGCTAGAGAAGGTTAGACGTGGTGATGGTTACACCTTGTCTTCTCATAGCAGGCTAGACGTGGTGATGGTTACACCTTGTCTTCTCATAGCAGGCTAGACGTGGTGATGGTTATACCTTGTCTTCTCATAGCAGGCTAGACGTGGTGATGGTTACACCTTGTCTTCTCATAGCAGGCTAGACGTGGTGATGGTTACACCTTGTCTTCTCATAGCAGGCTAGACGTGGTGATGGTTACACCTTGTCTTCTCATAGCAGGCTAGACGTGGTGATGGTTACACCTTGTCTTCTCATAGCAGGCTAGACGTGGTGATGGTTACACCTTGTCTTCTCATAGCAGGCTAGACGTGGTGATGGTTACACCTTGTCTTCTCATAGCAGGCTAGACGTGGTGATGGTTACACCTTGTCTTCTCATAGCAGGCTAGACGTGGTGATGGTTATACCTTGTCTTCTCATAGCAGGCTAGACGTGGTGATGGTTATACCTTGTCTTCTCATAGCAGGCTAGACGTGGTGATGGTTATACCTTGTCTTCTCATAGCAGGCTAGACGTGGTGATGGTTACACCTTGTCTTCTCATAGCAGGCTAGACGTGGTGATGGTTACACCTTGTCTGCTCATAGCAGGCTAGACGTGGTGATGGTTATACCTTGTCTTCTCATAGCAGGCTAGACGTGGTGATGGTTACACCTTGTCTTCTCATAGCAGGCTAGACGTGGTGATGGTTACACCTTGTCTGCTCATAGCAGGCTAGACGTGGTGATGGTTATACCTTGTCTTCTCATAGCAGGCTAGACGTGGTGATGGTTACACCTTGTCTTCTCATAGCAGGCTAGACGTGGTGATGGTTATACCTTGTCTTCTCATAGCAGGCTAGACGTGGTGATGGTTATACCTTGTCTTCTCATAGCAGGCTAGACGTGGTGATGGTTAGAGTCCGTTACTACCTAAAGTAACAGAGCACCTCCTTCCTTTTCTCTCCTTCACCTGAAAGGTACATGGGACTGAGAGAGAGGGGGAAGCTGTCTTCTCCTTTAAATAGTCACTGCAGGAGGGAACAACAGTCAGCAGAACAGATCTGAACGGTGGAGAGAGGATTCGTCCTAAATGGCACCCTATTCCCTATAGAGTACTGCACTATGGGCACTGGTCAAAAGTTGTGCACTACTAAGGGAATAAGGTGCGATTTGGGATGCAGTTAGAAAAGGGCCCCGCTGAGGAAAGCAATAACAAGGTCTGTATTACTTTACAGGAAGAAAGGAGGTGGAGAAAAAGAGGAGGAGAAGAGAAGTGACAGAGATATACATCAGCTTCAAAAAGTGGGACAGAATTACAATAGAATGTCCCAGGTGGAACTGGATACAGAAAAACTAACTGGTAATGACATTTACAGCCGGATGCTCTCTCTCTCTCTCTCTCTCCCTCTCCCTCTCCCTCTCTCTCTCTCTCTCTCTCTCTCTCTCTCTCTCTCTCTCTCTCTCTCTCTCTCTCTCTCTCTCGCTCTCTCTATAGCCTAGCGAGTCAGATTCGCCACAAATATTGTTTTCAATTATTGTATCCTTTGTGTCTAGAGGACCTGTTCATTGTGAGTGTAACAGTGTAACAGATTAACATTGTAACAGTGTAACATTGTAACAGAGTAACAGAGTAACAGTGTAACAGTGTAACAGAGTAACAGAGTAACAGAGTAACAGAGTAACAGAGTAACAGTGTAACAGTGTAACAATGTAAAAGTGTAACATAGTAACATAGTAACATAGTAACATTGTAACATTGCAACAGAGTAACATATTAACAGAGTAACATATTAACATTGTAACAGAGTAACATATTAACATTGTAACAGAGTAACATATTAACATTGTAACAGAGTAACAGAGTAACATTGTAACAGAGTAACAGAGTAACATTGTAACAGAGTAACAGAGTAACAGAGTAACAGAGTAACAGTGTAACAGAGTAACAGAGTAACAGAGTAACAGAGTAACATTGTAACAGAGTAACAGAGTAACAGAGTAACATTGTAACAGAGTAACAGAGTAACAGAGTAACAGAGTAACAGAGTAACAGTGTAACAGAGTAACAGAGTAACAGAGTAACAGAGTAACAGTGTAACATTGTAACATTGTAACAGTGACTTGTTTAGTTAAATAAAGGTTAAATAAATAACAAAATCAGTGCCGTTAAAGATGAGGGAGGATTTCTTTCATGATTATTGTCTTGCACACTCTTGGCTGCATCTAGCTGATCTAGGGTGCAATCATTAGTCCAACAGTTGCAAACGAGAGTTTCTATTGGACAAATTCAGGCATGTTTAGCACTGTTTTGTTCTTTTTGCCCTACAGAGTGCTGTTGAAGCTACTTTAGACCTTCTTTGCAAAATAGTGTGTTTTAATTAATTATTTGGTGACGTGATTATATTTATTATCGATTTATTTAAAAAGTACAACTTTTTAAGTGTTTTACAATTTACATTTTTATGAAATTCATTGAGGAGGATTGTCCTCCCCTTCCTCCTCTGAGGAGCCTCCACTGACACTCACACCCTATTAGCCCTCTGTCTGCTAAAGGCTTTGAATAATAAAGCATCTAGCAGGACACTTGGATGCTTGACTCAGTGATCTACGGAGCATATTTTTTCAATTATCATAAGTATAGATTTCCTTTAGAGTGGTGCCATGCCCATCATGAACGATAATGTCAGACAGACAGATTCTGTCTGAGTATTATTTAAAGAGCTGTCTGTCTACACTGAGTGAGAAAGAGAGAGAGAGAGGTAGACAGATGGAGAGATGATAGATATGGGCGAGGACTCCACCTTAAGGAGCACGTTGGATTATTTGCTGTGTCATTGATCATCTCGGCACACAGAACCAAATCAGCTAGTCCATGTTAAGGCGTTCACGAGAGACTGTGACTGTGTCCCAAAAAGCTCCCTATCCCCTGAGCCCAATGGGCCCTGTTCAAAGGTAGTGCACTATACACTGGATTTACAAAACATTAAGAACGCCTGCTCTTCCCATGACAGTCTGACCAGGTGTATCCAGTAAGAACGCCTGCTCTTCCCATGACAGACTGACCAGGTGTATCCAGTAAGAACGCCTGCTCTTCCCATGACAGACTGACCAGGTGTATCCAGTAAGAACGCCTGCTCTTCCCATGACAGACTGACCAGGTGTATCCAGTAAGAACGCCTGCTCTTCCCATGACAGACTGACCAGGTGTATCCAGTAAGAACGCCTGCTCTTCCCATGACAGACTGACCAGGTGTATCCAGTAAGAACGCCTGCTCTTCCCATGACAGACTGACCAGGTGTATCCAGTAAGAACACCTGCTCTTCCCATGACAGACTGACCAGGTGTATCCAGTAAGAACACCTGCTCTTCCCATGACAGACTGACCAGGTGTATCCAGTAAGAACACCTGCTCTTCCCATGACAGACTGACCAGGTGTATCCAGTAAGAACACCTGCTCTTCCCATGACAGACTGACCAGGTGTATCCAGTAAGAACACCTGCTCTTCCCATGACAGACTGACCACGTGAATCTATGTGAAATTATCCCTTAATCAGTGGAGGAGACAGGTTAAAGAAGGAGTTTTAAGCCTTGAGACAATTGCGACATGGATTGTGTATGTGTTCCATTCAGAGAATGGGCAACACAAAATATTTGAGAGCCTTTGAATGGGGTATGGTAGAAGGTGCCAGGCACACCGGTTTGTGTCAAGAACTGCAAAGCTGCTGGGTTTTTCACATTCAGCAGTTTCCTATGTTTATCAATAATGGTCCACCAGCCAAAGGACATCCAGCCAACTTGACAAAACTTTGGGAAGGACTGAAGTCAACATGGCCCAGCATCCCTGTTTAACGCCTACGACACAAGGGCAATGTTCCAAACACGTAAAAGACACACTCTCTCCCCTCAGCCCTCAAATTAAGTGGAAACTTCTGATGACGTATCATGACGTATGATGATTTGGGAAGAATTTATTAATTTTTAATTGACAGACCTTGCACGGAATATGTCACTCGTTCGTTCTACGGTTGTGTTTTCAGTCATCATGGAACCACCAGTATCTGTTGTGTGTGCCTTATACGCGCTACAGTCAATTATGATTGCATTTCATATCTTGGCTAGAAGACAACGCATTCGCAGACATCGAATGTTAGCCATCGACGATATCAGGTAAATTAAAAATTACAATGTATAAGTGTGATGTCAGTGAAAGTTGTATGCGCTAGCTAACATTTCCAAAAGCTAACCAAACAAAAAGATAATTACTTTTACGAGACGTGTTTGTGTTTTAGTAGCATGTACTTTTAATGCACTTGTATGTTGACTTCTCCATAATTGATATTGGTTTTAAGTTTTGGCAAACTTTTCTTAGCAGATGTACAATCATTACGAATTGAATTATGGGGCATTTCAGGCCCTGGAGTGAACAGAATTGTAAACTAAGAAACTCAGATCACAAACAAGGGCTGAGGGGTTTACGTTGCCAACTTCCCTTGCTTGGCTAATTGTTTGGACCAACAGCAAAGATAGCCACGGGGATTCCCCCAAGGATTCCCCCCAAGGGTAAGTGGAGGAAGGTGTGACTTTATGTGTTTGAAATGCAGCCCTTTTAGAGTCCATGCTCCGACGAACTGAGGCTGTTCTGAAGGTAAGGGTTACACTGTGAATAGGGAATATGATAACATTCGGGATGCACAGCGTGTCTACCTGCCAATGTAAACTCCTACAGTCACACATCCTCACACTTCTCTTGAATTAACATTATGGAAGGATCTCCCATCCTAATTAATCATTGGCTAATAACAAATAGTTGTGTTTTCCCACATACCCTAGCAGCTCACTGATGTATTTTAATGAGTGTGTGTGTGCGTATGTGTGTGTGCGTGTGTGCGTGCGTGCGTGTGTGTGTGTATTAAAGCCTGGCTTTGGATGAAGCCTTGTCAGAGCTCAGCTCGTCTAGCTGATCATTTATGCCTCCAACATGTAGGCTGGGATTAAAATGATTTGTGGGAAGTCTCAGTGAATTTGACATTGATACAAGGATGAATTTCACTCCTCTGATTCACACATTAAGGCTACTTCACAAATGGTACCCTATTCCCTATAAAAATGCACTGCTTTTGACCAAGGCCCATAGGGCTATATAAGTAATAGGATGCCATTTGGAACAAAGCCTTGAACGTCAAGACTCTCACAACAGAGTTGTCCCAGTTTGGGTTATAAGCACCGTGCACCAGACACCAGCCAGGCCCCCACCTTTCGGTTACTGGCCCAACGCTCTAACCACTAGGCTAGTTTATTGGGAACTAGTAGGGCTGATATGAAACATGGTTTATTGGGAACTAGTAGGGCTGATATGAAACATGGTTTATTGGGAACTAGTAGGGCTGATATGGAAAATGGTTTATTGGGAACTAGTAAGGCTGATATGGAAAATGGTTTATTGGGAACTAGTAAGGCTGATATGGAAAATGGTTTATTGGGAACTAGTAAGGCTGATACTAGGGCTGATATGAAACATGGTTTATTGGGAACTAGTAAGGCTGATATGGAACATGGTTTATTGGGAACTAGTAAGGCTGATATGGAACATGGTTTATTGGAAACTAGTAAGGCTGATATGGAACATGGTTTATTGGGAACTAGTAAGGCTGATATGGAACATGGTTTATTGGAAACTAGTAAGGCTGATATGGAACATGGTTTATTGGAAACTAGTAAGGCTGATATGGAACATGGTTTATTGGGAACTAGTAGGGCTGATATGGAACATGGTTTATTGGAAACTAGTAAGGCTGATATGGAACATGGTTTATTGGGAACTAGTAAGGCTGATATGGAACATGGTTTATTGGGAACTGGTGTCCAATAAACATCATGCAGAAAGAAACAAGAGATAACTCACCTTTGTCTTTGGTTTTAGTGTTTGCAGCCACTGGAAGCATGAGGGAGGAAACAACACATTAAACACCACTGAAGAATACGATCTGATTCGCAACAGCAGCCTTTAGCTTGCCCAATCAGATAGAATTATCACAAGTTATCTATTTGCTGGACACGAGGCAACATGGTTGTTTTGACAGCTTCCTATCCGGCTCAAAGGACCATGAAAAGAAGGACAGGCCAACAGCTCTTTTTCAGTCCGCTATACCCATCCTTGTGATTATCAGACATTCATATTGTTAGTTTTAGAGTTAGAATTTAGAGTGAATTTTTATCATGTAAAATGAATGTTATGTAGATCACAGATCATTAATTTGAAAATAGAAATATATGATCAGGAACCTAAAAAAACACATTATGCCAAACATGCAGAGACAGTGACACTACAGTGTGTGTTCGTCACACGTCATTCTAATAGAAAATGTCTTGTTTTTGACACTCGTTAATCTTTTTGGTTATGCCCCCCCCCCTCCTACCCCCTCTCCGACTCACCCCCCCTCCGACTCACCCGCACTCCCCTCCCCGTTCTGTCCGTACATGGAAGAAACAGTCATTAATCTCTGACTCGCTCTCTGCTCTCTGATATTTAATAGTGTTGACAAAGTCAGACTTGGTGATCAGATTCTCCTGTTTACAGGCACATGGGAAGAATATCAACAGATCTATCTATCTATCTATCTAGAAAATGTCAGGCTTTGGATGAATCCCAAATAATGTCACCCCATTCTCCATATAGTCCACTGCTTTTCAGCAGGGCCCATAGCGTGAAGGGAAAAGGTGGCCATTTGTGACGCAACTTTAAGATTTGACATTTCTAACAAGACTTGGTGTCAGAGCCAATAGAGTAGAGTTAATTAATAGCCAAGTCATATCGTCATAGAGACAATCCATTGATGGCAACAAAATCAAATCAAATCACATTTTATTGGTCACATACACATATTTAGAAGATGCTATTGCGGGTGAAGTGAAATGCTTGTGTTTCCAGCTCCACCAGTGCAGTAATATCTAACAATACACAACAATACACACAGATCTAAAAGTAAAAGAATGGAATGAAGAAATATAGAAATATTAGGACGAGCGATGTCAGAGTTTGGAGTATAAATATACTGTATGTACAGTTGAAGTCGGAAGTTTACATACACTTTGCCAAATACATTTAAAATCAGTTTTTCACAATTCCTGACTTTTAATCCTAGTAAAAATTCCCTGTCTTAGGTCAGTTAGGATCACCACTTTATTTTAAGAATGAAATGTAAGAATAATAGTAGAGAGAATGATTTATTTCAGCTTTTATTTCTTTCATCACATTCTCAGTGGGTCAGAAGTTTACATACACTCAATTAGTATTTGGTAGCATTGCCTTTAAATTGTTTATCTTGGGTCAAACGTTTCGGGTAGCCTTCCACAAGCTTCCCACAATAAGTTGGGTGAATTGTGGCCCATTCCTCATGACAGAACTGGTGTAACTAAGTCAGGTTTGTAGGCCTCCTTGCCTGCACACGCTTTTTCAGTTCTGCCCACAAATATTCTATAGGATTCAGGTCAGGGCTTTGTGATGGCCACTCCAATACCTTGACTTTGTTGTCCTTAAGCCATTTTCCCACAACTTTGGAAGTATGCTTGGGGTCATTGTCCATTTGGAAGACCCATTTGCGACCAAGCTTAACTTCCTGACTGATGTCTTGAGATGTTGCTTCAATATATCCACATAATTTTCCTTCCTCATGATGCCATCTATTTTGTGAAGTGCACCAGTCCCTCCTGCAGCAAAGCACCCCCACAACATGATGCTGCCACCCCTGTGCTTCACGGTTGGGATGGTGTTCTTCGGCTTGCAAGCTTCCCCCTTTTTCCTCCAAACATAACGATGGTCATTATGGCCAAACAGTTATTTTTTGTTTCATCAGACCAGAGGACATTTCTCCAAAAAGTACCATCTTTGTCCCCATGTGCAGTTGCAAACTGTAGTCTGGCTTTTTTATGGCGGATTTGGAGCAGTGGCTTCTTCCTTGCTTAGCAGCCTTTCAGGTTATGTTGATATAGGACTTGTTTTACTGTGGATATAGATACTTTTGTACCGGTTTCCTCCAGCATCTTCACAGGGTTGTTCTGGGATTGATTTGCACTTTTCGCACCAACGTACGTTCATCTCTAGGAGACAGAACGCGTCTCCTTCCTGAGCGGTATGATGGCTGCGTGGCCCCATGATGTTAATACTTGCGTACTATTGTTTGTACAGATGAATGTGGTACCTTCAGGCATTTGGAAATTGCTCCCAAGGATGAACCAGACATGTGGAGGTCTACAATTTTGGCTGACGTCTTTGGATTTTCCCATGATGTCGAGCAAAGAGTCACTGAGTTTGAAGGTAGGCCTTGAAATACATCCACAGATCCACCTCCAATTGACTCAAAAGAATGCCAAGAGTGTGCAAAGCTGTCATCAAGGGTGGCTATTTGAAGAATCTCAAATATAAAATATATTTGGATTTGTTTAACACTTTTTTAGTTACTACATGACTCCATATGTGTTATGTCATAGTTTTGATGTCTTCACTTTTATTCTACAATTTTGTATATATATATATATACGTTGTGAGTTGTTCAAGGCAGAGGTTCTAGGTTCTATCCAGAAGTTCATCATGTGAGCTTCTCAGCCAGCGTCCAGCACTCAGTGGCAGGGCCAGGCCAGGTTGTATGTGTGTGTGTATGAGTCCATGCCAGTCATAGTTTCTGAAGTAGGGCTGAGAGGAGAGGAGAGGAGAGGAGAGGAGGGGAGGGGAGGGGAGGGGAGGGGAGGGGAGAGGAGAGGAGAGGAGAGGAGAGGAGAGGAGAGGAGAGGAGAGGAGAGGAGAGGAGAGGAGAGGAGAGGAGAGGAGAGGAGAGGAGAGGAGAGGAGAGGAGAGGAGAGGAGAGGAGAGGAGAGGAGAGGAGAGGAGATGTTAGTATAGAGGAGAGGAGAGGAGAAGAGAGGAGAGGAGAGGAGGGGAGGGGAGGGGAGAGGAGAGGAGTCCCCATGGTGATTAGTTTAACCAACCAGAGAGAGTTTGGGTGTGTCCAAAATGGCACCCTATTCTCTATGTAGTGCACTACCTTTGCCCAGGGCCTTTGGATGCTTTGTTCTCCAACCCAGTGTGGCCTGCCTGGCCTCAGTCCCTCTGCTGGGCACAGTGGAAGGTCACAGCACTTCCTCTTTCAGTGTCAAACCAAATTGTTCCCCCCGGGAACGCTGGCTGCAACTAACCCCCATGTCAGGAAACACTTAATCATATCCAGCTACGACAAACTCACAGAGGCAAACATATGCATGCATGCACACACACACATGTAAAGGACACACATGTAAAGGACACACATGTAAAGGACACACATGTAAAGAACACACATGTAAAGGACACACATGTAAAGAACACACATGTAAAGGACACACATGTAAAGGAACTGTCAAATTCTGAATTCAAGTAACTACGCTATGGTAGGGGAAACAGTGGTTGGCATGAAATGGTGCTCCCTGAATAATGGAACTTCCTTTGATTATTGATGAGACTGGAGCTAAGGACACAGGTTATTGATGAGAATGGAGCTAAGAACACAGGCTATTGATGAGACTGGAGCTAAGAACACGGGCTATTGATGAGACTGGAGCTAAGAACACAGGCTATTGATGAGACTGGAGCTAAGACCACGGGCTATTGATGAGACTGGAGCTAAGACCACTGGTTATTGATCAGACTGGAGCTAAGAACACGGGCTATTGATGAGACTGGAGCTAAGAACACGGGTTATTGATGAGACTGGATCTAAGACCACGGGTCATTGATGAGATTGGAGCTAAGACCACGGGTCATTGATGAGACTGGAGCTAAGACCATGGGTTATTGATGAGACTGGAGCTAAGCCCAAGGGTTATTGATGAGACTGGAGCTAAGACCACGGGCTATTGATGAGACTGGAGCTCAGAACACAGGTTATTGATGAGACTGGAGCTAAGAACACAGGTTATTGATGAGACTGGAGCTAAGAACACGGGTTATTGATGAGACTGGAGCTAAGAACACGGGCTATTGATCAGAGTGGAGCAAAGACCACGGGTTATTGATGAGACTGGAGCTAAGAACACAGGTTATTGATGAGACTGGAGCTAAGAACACGGGCTATTGATGAGAGTGGAGCTAAGACCACGGGCTATTGATGAGACTGGAGCTAAGAACACGGGTTATTGATGAGACTGGAGCTAAGAACACGGGCTATTGATGAGAGTGGAGCTAAGACCACAGGCTATTGATGAGACTGGAGCTAAGAACACGGGTTATTGATGAGACTGGAGCTAAGAACACGGGTTATTGATGAGACTGGAGCTAAGAACACAGGTTATTGATGAGACTGGATCTAAGACCACGGGTCATTGATGAGATTGGAGCTAAGACCACGGGTCATTGATGAGACTGGAGCTAAGACCATGGGTTATTGATGAGACTGGAGCTAAGCCCACGGGTTATTGATGAGACTGGAGCTAAGACCACAGGTCATTGATGAGACTGGAGCTAAGACCACGGGTCATTGATGAGACTGGCGCTAAGACCACGGGTAATTGATGAGACTGGCGCTAAGACCACAGGTTATTGATGAGACTGGAGCTAAGACCATGGGTTATTGATGAGAATAGAGCTATGAACATGGGTTATTGATGAGACTGGGGCTAAGACCACGGGCTATTGATGAGACTGGAGCTAAGAACATGGGTTATTGATGAGACTGGATCTAAGACCACAGGCTATTGATGGGACTGGAGCTAAGAATACAGGTTATTGATGAGACTGGCGCTAAGACCATGGGTTATTGATGGGACTGGAGCTAAGACCACAGGCTATTGATGGGACTGGAGCTAAGAATACAGGTTATTGATGAGACTGGCGCTAAGACCATGGGTTATTGATGAGACTGGAGCTAAGAACACGGGTTATTGATGAGACTGGAGCTAAGAACACAGGTTATTGATGAGACTGGAGCTAAGAACACGGGTTATTGATGAGACTCGAGCTAAGAACACAGGTTACTGATGAGACTGGAGCTAAGAACACGGGCTATTGATGAGACTGGAGCTAAGAACACGGGTTATTGATGAGACTCGAGCTAAGAACACAGGTTATTGATGAGACTCCTTCCTCTCTCTCTGACGCAGTCTGTGTTTTCCTTCCTCTCTCTCTGACGCAGTCTGTGTTTTCCTTCCTCTCTCTCTGACGCAGTCTGTGTTTTTTAGCTCCCTGGTCTAAACAGGGTAGAGACCTAGGAATCGTCCCAAAAGACACCCTATTCCCTAAATACAGTATAAATACAGTATATATAAATACAGTTGAAGTCAGAAGTTTACATACACCTTAGCCAAATACATTAAAAATCAGTTTTTTACAATTCCTGACATTTAATCCTAGTAAAAATTCCCTGTCTTAGGTCAGTTAGGATCACCACTTTATTTTAAGAATGTGAAATGTCAGAATAATAGTAGAGAGAATTATATTTCTTTCATCACATTCCCAGTGAGTCAGAAGTTTCCCACAATGAGTTGGATGAATTTTGGCCTATTCCTCCTGACAGAACTGGTGTAACTGAGTCAGGTTTGTAGGCCCACAAATGTTTTATAGGATTGAGGTCAGGGCTTTGTGATGGCCACTCCAATACCTTGACTTTGTTGTCCTTAAGCCATTTTGCCACAACTTTGGAAGTATGCTTGGGGTCATTGTCCATTTGGAAGACCCATTTGCGACCAAGCTTTAACTTCCTGACTGATGTCTTGAGATGTTGCTTCAATATATCAACATCATTTTCCTTCCTCATGATGCCATCTATTTTGTGAAGTGCACCAGTCCCTCCTGCAGCAAAGCACCCCCACAACATGATGCTGCCACCCCTGTGCTTCACGGTTGGGATTGTGTTCTTCGGCTTGCAAGCCTCCCCCTTTTTCCTCCAAACATAACGATGGTCATTATGGCCAAACAGTTCTATTTCTGTTTCATCAGACCAGAGGACATTTCTCCAAAAAGTACCATCTTTGTCCCCATGTGCAGTTGCAAACTGTAGTCTGGCTTTTTAATGGCGGTTTTGGAGCAGTGGTTTCTTCCTTGCTGAGCGGCCTTTCAGGTTATGTCGATATAGGACTTGTTTTACTGTGGATATAGATACTTTTGTACCTGTTTCCTCCAGCATCTTCACCAGGTCCTTTGCTGTTGTTCTGGGATTGATTTGCACCAAAGTACGTTCATCTCTAGGAGACAGAACGCGTCTCCTTCCTGTGCGGTATGACGGCTGCGTGGTCCTGTGGTTGTACAGATGAATGTGGTACCTTCAGGCGTTTGGAAATTGCTTACACGGATGAACCAGACTTGTGGAGGTCTACAATTGTTTTTCTGAGGTCTTGGCTGATTTCTGCTTGAGGCAGTCAGTTCGAAGGTAGGCCTTGAAATACATCCACAGGTACACCTCCAATTGACTCAAATGATGTCAATTATCCTATCAGAAGCTCCTAAAGCCATTACATAATTTTCTGGAATTTTCCAAGCTGTTTAAAGGCACAGTCAACTTAGTGTATGTCAACTTCTGACCCACTGGAATTGTGATTTATAAGTGAAATAATCTGTCTGTAAACAATAACCGACTTGCCAAAACTATAGCTTGTTAACATGAAATCTGTGGAGTGGTTGAAAAATGAGTTTTAATGACTTCAACCTTAGTGTATGTAAACTTCCGACTTCAACTGTAGTGCACTACTTTTGACCAGAGCTCCATGGGAATAGGGTGCCATTTGGGATGCAGCCCTACAACACCCCAATTTAAACAAATTCTCTCTTAGAGATTTAGCAACATTACAGGAGTATCTTCTGACTAGAATGTGTAACACTATGATCCTAATTCTACCTCCATTTTCTCATCTGGTATCTCTTTGCAAACCAAACCCACTCCAGTTAGACACCTGAGAGGCGAGGAGGAGTGGAGAGCAACAAGAACCACTTCAGAAAAGTTGATTTCACAGAGCTGAGTCACGGTAGGTGCTACTACCGAATGATCAATTAGACCTCTATGGCTATGTACCAATCGATGAGAGAGCCATTTAGGACGTAACCTATCTGCTTTCAGACCATCCTCTTCAATGGGATTGTTTAAAAAATCCTTAAAAGTCTATTGACGCACCTGTGTGTCAATCTAAGTAACAAAATCCCCATCAGAATCTGTCAGTTTAAGCTAGGGATATGCGGTGGAAGGTGGCCGAGCTACAGTGGTGTTTGTCAGACCATGAGACATTCTGCAACTCTGTAGTCAAAACAGTTTGGGCTACAAACTATTATGACCACTATATGGAAAGGGGAGACTCTCCCGAACACAATGGTGTTGCTCTATGAACCCCACAAGTCATGGGGGTTGTCGGAAGGTAACCCATACCAATAATTGTAAGTATGAATGTAGTTTTGTGCTCTGAAGTAGGTTTTTGTAAAGGATCTCCTTGTACTTTGCGCCGTTCATCTTTCCCTCGATCCTGACTAGTCTCTCAGTCCCTGCCGCTGAAAAAGAGGCCCAGAGCATGATGCTGCCACCACCATGCTTCACCGTAGGGATGGTGCCAGGTTTCCTCCAGATGTGATGCTTGGCATTGAGGCCAAAGAGTTCAATCTTGGTTTCATCAAACCAGAGAATCTTGTTCCTCATGGTTTGAGAGTCTTTAGGTGCCTTTTGGCAAACTCCAAGCAGGCTGTCATGTGCCTTTTACTGAGGAGTGGCTTCCATCTTGCCACTCTACCATAAAGGCCTGATTGGTGGAGTGCTGCAGAGATGGTTGTCCTTCTGGAAGGTTTTCCCATCTCCACAGAGGAACTCTGGAGCTCTGTCAGAGTGACCATTGGGTTCTTGGTCACCTCCCTGACCAAGGCCCTTCTCCCCCGATTGCTCAGTTTGGCCGGGTGGCCAGCTCTAGGTACCCTTCCCCAGATCTGTGCCTCAACATAATTCTGTCTCGGAGCTCTAGAGACAATTCCTTTGACCTCATGGCTTGTTTTTTGCTATAACATGCACTGTCAACTATGGGACCTTATATAGACAGGTGTGTGCCTTTCCAAATCATGTCCAATCATTTGAATTTACCACAGGTAAATGCTTTGGGTTATTGTATGTAGGTTGGTGAGGAAATGTTTTTATTTGATACATTTTAGAATAAAGCTGTAACGTATTATCGTTTGTAAAAAGTCAAGTGGTCTGAATACTTTCCGAATTCACTGTATATCAGTATTTCTTGAGCTTTCTTATTTCTTATTTCTTATATTCTTATATTAAGGGAGATCAGCCTGCTTGTATGGATGTCAATCTCAATACATGTTCATGTCATCATCACCAATCAACTGCATTACAGTTCAAATTAAAACATTTCAAACCAAATCAAAATACTAGTCATTTTACAGAGCAAGTAGTAATTATACAAACCTTTGCTTTGTAGCACCTACAGATGAAACATGATATTAAATGAGGCCTAAATATGCCATCTTTGATAAGTTATTTCTCAATTTAGCTTTTAGATACAAATGTCAAATATTTGTCAACAATCCATCCTCCAAAGGATCATTCTATGCATTATATTTCATGAAAAACTCCAAAATCATGTTATTTTTTTGTCCTGGTTTTGTGAAGAATCACTCTATAGTTATTTCGCCAAGACACGGCACACAAACCGCAACACCATCCAGATTTCAGTAGTTCCTGGTATCCAATCCATACAGCCTGAACTCTGGGTTTGATTTGTGATGTCTGTTACAACACTTTTCCTTCCTACCTCCATCAGCCATTTATCCATAGAAGCAGAGAGACTTTACCATTCGACCCCAAATCAAATATCCCTGGCTGTCTGCTGCTTCTAAAGGCAGAACCTTTTAAGACATCGCCAGTGTCCCAAATGACACTGGCGATGTCAGGCTGTGGTCAAAAGTAGTGCACTATAAAGTGAATAGGGTGTAATTTGGGACACATGCATGGTTGAACGTCTGAACAGAACGTTCAACACAAAGTGGATTTTCCAATAGAAGCTCTAACAAGATGTTTCCAATAGAAAGAGATTCAGACCACTAATTTAATTCAGAGAGACACAGAACTCAGCTAACCTAACCTCTGTCTGGAGCTCTTAGATGCTGTTCCCTCCAGTCAGAACAGGTTTGACAGGATCGTTAGTTATTATATAACATTATAATATACAAGTCAGGAGAAATGTCCTGTCCTCCTCTAGCTAACAGCACAACACTGGACAACAACACAGATTAATATACTGTAATAATAACACAACAACACAGATTAATAGACTGTAATAATAACACACTGTAATAATAACACAACAACACATATTAATATATAATAATAACACAACACAGATTAATATAATAATAACACAACAAGACAGATTAATATAATAATAACACAACAAGACAGATTAATATAATAATAACACAACAACACAGATTAATATAATAATAACACAACAACACAGATTATATACTGTAATAATAACACAACAACACATATTAATATATAATAATAACACAACACAGATTAATATAATAATAACACAACACAGATTAATATAATAATAACACAACAACACAGATTAATATAATAATAACACAACACAGATTATATACTGTAATAATAACACAACAACACAGATTAATAGGCTGTAATAATAACACACTGTAATAATAACAACACAACAACACATATTAATATATAATAATAACACAACACAGATTAATATAATAATAACACAACAAGACAGATTAATAGAATAATAACACAACAACACAGATTAATAGAATAATAACACAACAACACAGATTAATAGAATAATAACACAACAACACATATTAATATAATAATAACACAACAAGACAGATTAATAGAATAATAACACAACAACACAGATTATATACTGTAATAATAACACAACAACACAGATTATATACTGTAATAATAACACAACAACACAGATTAATAGACTGTAATAATAACACACTGTAATAATAACACAACAACACATATTAATATATAATAATAACACAACACAGATGAATATAATAATAACACAACAACACATATTAATATAATAATAACACAACAACACAGATTAATAGAATAATAACACAACAACACATATTAATATAATAGTAACACAACAACACAGATTAATATAATAATAACACAACAAGACAGATTAATATAATAATAACACAACAACACAGATTAATAGAATAATAACACAACAACACAGATTAATATAATAATAACACAACAACACAGATTAATATAATAATAACACAACAAGACAGATTCATAGAATAATA
>CM042378.1:34739738-34744738 GCA_023634145.1 Thymallus thymallus | reverse complement strand
TTGTTGCATGTTGCATTTGTGTTTATTCAGTGTATGGACAGGGCCCTGGTCAAAAGGGGATAGGGTGCCATTTGGAACACAGCTCCATACATTACATGTTCTAGAGAAAGCTTCCACCATAAGCGTTCACTTTCACCCTTTATGAAGTGCAACACTTCTTAACCGCGAGGTCAGAGCGTTGGGTCACGAGCTGACTAGGTGTAAACTCTGTCAATGTACAGTACCATTGAGAAAGGCACTTAATGCTCTGGATAAAAGCATCTGCTAAATTACGTAAAATGATGTCATGCTCTGTTCCACTTGCTTTAATAAAAGTGGCAGATATAGATTACACTCTTCCGTCAAATATGGTGCTTGGATTAATTCTCCTGAAAGAGACAGATTGACATATGGAACAAGCGTGAGTGGCAACCTTTGGTTCTGTTCACACAGTAATCTGTAGGGGTTAGGGGAATATAATGGATTAGGGATGCATTGAGTGGTGGGCTGGTTCTCCTCTCTTAACTCTGTGTGATGTATGCAGGTGTATGCAGGTGTATGGCAGGGTGTATGCAGGTGTATGCAGGTGTATGGCAGGGTGTATGCAGGTGTATGGCAGGGTGTATGCAGGTGTATGGCAGGGTGTATGGCAGGGTGTATGGCAGGGTGTATGGCAGGTGTATGGCAGGGTGTATGGCAGGGTGTATGGCACAGTGTATGGCAGGGTGTATGCAGGTGTATGGCAGGGTGTATGCAGGTGTATGGCAGGGTGTATGCAGGTGTATGGCAGGGTGTATGCAGGTGTATGGCAGGGTGTATGCAGGTGTATGGCAGGGTGTATGCAGGTGTATGGCAGGGTGTATGCAGGTGTATGGCAGGGTGTATGCAGGTGTATGGCAGGTGTATGGCAGGTGTATGGCAGGGTGTATGCAGGTGTATGGCAGGGTGTATGCAGGTGTATGGCAGGGTGTATGCAGGTGTATGGCAGGGTGTATGCAGGTGTATGGCAGGGTGTATGGCAGGTGTATGGCAGGGTGTATGGCAGGTGTATGACAGGGTGTATGGCAGGGTGTATGCAGGTGTATGGCAGGGTGTATGGCAGGGTGTATGGCAGGGTGTATGGCAGGGTGTATGGCAGGGTGTATGGCAGGGTGGTGTGGAGGTGATAAAAGGTCAGCAGGACACCTTATCTGCAGATAAACGCTAAAGAGAATTTAAGAATGTGTAAAAGCTCCTTGAAATGTAATATAATTCTCAAACTATTACAATGATTTAGGAAATGTGTTTTTTATAATAGTGTTTATTAGAAGCAGTGTCACAGAAACCCTCTCTGTGTGATTGAAGAGCTACTCCTCTCCTCTCCTCTCCTCTCCTCTCCTCTCCTCTCCTCTCCTCTCCTCTCCTCTCCTCTCCTCTCCTCTCCTCTCCTCTCCTCTCCTTTTGAGCACAATTCAGAGCTGTGTTTTGAGAAGGAAATTGAGGATGTTCTGAATCTAAGCAGGTCTGTTCTCTCTCTCTCTCTCTCTCTCTCTCTCACTCTCTCTCTCTCGCTCTCAGGTATGAATCATGACTTGAAGGGAAAGTGGCTGATCATGGCTGCTGTCAGGGAGGAGACGCAGTATTCACACACACACACACACACACACACACACACACACACACACACACACACACACACACACACACACACACACACACACACTTGGTCATATCATTCATCTCAGGATTATGAGGAGAGGAGAGAGATGAGACTGTCTTTAATCAAACCTGCTAACTGGGTCTCTGGGATAAGTCTGAATTAGCATTCTCTCAACACATGCAGTGATGAAACCACGTTGAATTCATATACGGTATGAGGTATAGGCCAGATTCAAGACTTTAGAAGGCAATTCTTGCTTGAGCTGACATGCAGTGTTTACCATGAATGTGATCTCCGTGAGCGTGGGGGGAAAAGGCCTTTGAAAGGCTTCTACAAAAGTGCTTCCCATGGATGTTCACCGGCCCATTTATTCAGTTTTTCATTTTATCCCTGGCAATCTACATTATCTGAATGTGTCGCAAATGACACTGTATTCCCTGTAGGCCTATAGTGCACAATGTTTGACCAGATCCTTATGGTGCACTACATAGGGAATAGTGAGTCATTTAGGGTGCAGCCGTGTCTAGTCTAACGATCCTCCTTCGGGACTGTGGTTCTTCTTTCAGTCAATGACTTCGTGAACAGTTAGCACAGTGAACACATTCTTCCAGCTAGGCCTACTCCCCCTCTCTCAGCAGCAAGGACCCATGAAGGTCATCCATCTGTCTGCTCTGCCTCTCTCCTTTCACCTCCCTTCGCTTTGCTTTGTTGTTCCCTCACTTTTTTCCAATATGTGATGAGAGTCATTCTGTTCAATACACCACCACACCACACGGCCCACTCTCTCTCTCCCTCCCGGCATCTCTCTCTCTGCTCCCTCCCGGCATCTCTCTCTCTCTGCTCCCTCTGGCACAGTGATGAATCAGAGACAAACACTGCTTTATTAGCATTCAGCTTCCATCCACTTCTGAATTTATATTTTTTCTCCACTCGTCTCTCCTCTCTTTCTGCTCTCCCTCCCTCCCTCTTTCTCTGCTCTCTCTCTCTGTTCTCTCTCTCTCTCTCTCTCTCTCTGTTCTCTCTCTCGCTCTCTCTCGCTCTCTTTCTCTCTCATTGCTCTTTCTCTCTCTCTCTGTTCTCTCTCGCTCTCTCTCTCTCTCTGTTCTCTCTCTCTCTCAATTAAATTTCAATTAAATTTAACGTTGCCAAGTGAAGTAGATAGTAAACACATTTCTTTTTACAGTAAACATTACACTCAGAAGTTTCAAAAGAATAAAGACATTTCAAATGTCATATTTTGTCTATATACAGTGTTTTATCAATGTGCAAATAGTTAAAGTATAAAAGGGAAAATAAATAAACATAAATATGGGTTGTATTTATAATGGTGTTTGTTCTTCACTGGTTGCCCTTTTCTTGTGGCAACAGGTCACACATCTTGCTGCTGTGATGAACACTGTGGTATTTCACCCAGTAGATATGGGAGTTTATCAAAATTGGGTTTGTTTTCTAATTCTTTGTGGAACTGTGTAATCTGAGGGAAATATGTCTCTCTAATATGGTCATACATTTGGCAGGAGGTTAGGAAGTGCAGCTCAGTTTCCACCTCATATTGTGGGCAGTGTGCACATAGCCTGTCTTCTCTTGAGAGCCAGGTTTGCCTACGGCGGCCTTTCTCAATAGCAAGGCTACGCTCACTGAGTCTGTACATAGTCAAAGCTTTCCTTAAGTTTCCTCTGTTTAGGGCCAAATAGTTATTCTAGTTTGTTCAGTTTTTTTGTTAATTCTTTCCAATGTGTCAAGTAATTCTATTTTTGTTTTCTCATGATTTGGTTGGGTCTAATTGTGTTGCTGTCCTGGGGCTCTGTGGGTCTGTTTGTGTTTGTGGACAAAGCCCCAGGACCAGCTTGCTTAGGGGACTCTTCTCCAGGTTCATCTCTCTATAGGTGATGGCTTTGTTATGGAAGGTTTGGGAATCGCTTCCTTTTAGGTGGTTATTTGGTGTTTTTCGTTGAACATGGAGGATATTTTTGCAGAATTCTGCATACAAAGTCTCAATTTGGTGTTTGTCCCATTTTGTGAATTCTTGGTTGGTGAGCGGAACCCCAGACCTCACAACCATAAAGGGCAATGAGTTCTATAACTGATTCAAGTATTTTTTGCCAGATCCTAATTGGTATGTCGAATTTTATGTTCCTTTTAATGGCATAGAAGGCCTTTCTTGCCTTGTCTCTAAGATCGTTCACAGCTTTGTGGAAGTTACCTGTGGCGCTGATGTTTAGGCCAAGGTATGTATAGTTTTTTGTGCTCTAGAGCAACGGTGTCTAGATGGAATTTGTATTTGTGGTCCTGGCAACTGGACCTTTTTTGGAACACCATTATTCTTGTCTTACTGAGATTTACTGTCAGAGCCCAGGTCTGGCAGAATCTGTGCAGGAGATCTAGGTGGTGCTGTAGGTGCTGTTGGTGACAGAAGCACCAGATTGTCAGCAAACAGTAGACATTTTACTTCAGATTCTAGTAGGGTGAGGCCGGGTGCTGCAGACTGTTCTAGTGCCCTCGCCAATTCATTGATATATATGTTGAAGAGGGTGGGGCTTAAACTGCATCCCTGTCTCACCCCACGGCCCTGTGGTAAGAAATGTGTGTGTTTTTTGCCAATTTTAACCGCACACTTGTTGTTTGTGTACATGGATTTTATAATGTCGTATGTTTTCCCCCAACACCACTTTCCATCAATTTGTATAGCAGACCCTTGTGCCAAATTGAGTCAAACACTTTTTGAAATCAACAAAGCATGAGAAGACTTTGCCTTTGTTTTGTTTAGTTTTTTGGTGAATTAGGGTGTGCAGGGTGAATATGTGGTCTGTCGTACGGTAATTTGGTAAAAAGCGAATTTGACATTTGCTCAGTACATTGTTTTCACTGAGGAAATGAACTAGTCTGCTGTTAATGATAATGCAGAGGATTTTCCCAAGGTTGCTGTTGACTCATATCCCATGGTAGTCTGGGATATGATACACTTTTATGGATTGGGGTGATCAGTCCTTGGTTCCAAATATTGGGGAAAATGCCAGAGCTAAGGATGATTTTAAAGAGTTTAAGTATAGCCAATTATAATTTGTGGTCTGTATATTTTATAATTTCATTGAGGATACAATCAACACCACAGGCCTTTTTGGGTTGGAGGGTTTGTTTTTGTTCTGTAGTTCATTCAAGGTAATTGGAGAATCCAGTGGGTTCTGGTCTTTAATAGTTGATTCTAGGATTTGCATTTGATCATGTATATTTATTTGCTGTTTATTCTTTGTTATAGAGCCAAACAGATTGGACAAGTGGTTTATCCATACATCTCCGTTTTGGATAGATAGCTCTTCATGTTGTTGTTTGTTTAGTGTTTTCCAATTTTCCCAGAAGTGTTTAGATTCAATGGATTCTTCAA
>CM042378.1:34714738-34734738 GCA_023634145.1 Thymallus thymallus | reverse complement strand
AAACAGGAATTAGTTCAGTTTATTCCAGACTAATAGGTCTTACAGGGCTCTGTTGTTGTTTGCAATGGACTATACTATTAGTTATTTCCCCCTTATTCAATTATGCATTCACATCTTTATTGTATCCCTCTAGAGGGGATATGTCTATTGTTATTTCCCCCCTTATTCAATTATGCATTCACAGCTTTATCGAATCTCTAGAGGGGATATGACTATTGACTATTGTTGCTTGGGGCTCTGCTCTGCTCTGCTCTGCTCTGCTCTCACATTTTCAATTCAACAACTTCTGCAACTTATTGTGCTCTCACTCAGACAGCCTCCCTATCTAAACCAAGGATGTGTCCCAAATGGTACCTTATTCCCTACATAGTGTGCTACATATGACCACTGCCCTGGTAAAAAGCAGTACATTGTATAGGGAAAAGGGTATAATTTTGGAGGCAGTAACAGTGTCTCTTTCGCTTGATGCTTCTCAGCCCTGTGCTGCAACATGTAATTTGGAGCTGTCCAGACTGATATCCATGACAGTCTGTCTGATAGTTCCTTCATAGACCAACAATCATCAGATTTGCTCATGGCCCCAGAGCCCTGCAGACAGAGAAACAAGGGGTCGGTCCAAAATCCCAGCCTATTGCCTATATATTGCACTACTTTTGACCAGAGACCTATCAACTATATAGTAAATAGGGTGCAATTTGGGGCACACTCAAGGTCTTCAGTTTGATCAGCTCTGGCAGTTCAGACGCCATCACAGCCAGGCCACAGTGGATCTGTCCCAAATGGCACCCTATTCCCTGGTCAGAAGTAGTAAACTATATACAGATGTCAGATCTTAATTTTACCCGTTTTGTCACAGGAGTAAAATAATCCTGCAGCTGGAGGATTTGAATGACTAAATAAATATTTAGAATCGCCACCAGGGGGCGTCTGGTAGACAGTACTGTAGGCTACCTACTACTACCTACATTGTACCTTAGACCTGTCTATTTAGAATCACCACCAGGGGGCGTCTGGTAGACAGTACTGTAGGCTACCTACTACTACCTACATTGTACCTTAGACCTGTCTATTTAGAATCACCACCAGGGGGCGTCTGGTAGACAGTACTGTAGGCTACCTACTACTACCTACATTGTACCTTAGACCTGTCTATTTAGAATCACCACCAGGGGGCGTCTGGTAGACAGTACTGTAGGCTACCTACTACTACCTACATTGTACCTTAGACCTGTCTATTTAGAATCACCACCAGGGGGCGTCTGGTAGACAGTACTGTAGGCTACCTACTACTACCTACATTGTACCTTAGACCTGTCTATTTAGAATCACCACCAGGGGGCGTCTGGTAGACAGTACTGTAGGCTACCTACTACTACCTACATTGTACCTTAGACCTGTGGTTCTCAGACCTCTCATCGGACACACACACACGTTTCACAATATTGTTGTAGCCCTGAACTAACTCACCTGATTAATCTATTCAAGGAATTGATGATTAGTTGACCTATTGAATCAGGTGTGCTAGCTGTGGAATAGTTAAAATACATGGAACGGATGGGGGTCCCCGAGGACAGGTTGGAGAGCCCCTGCCTTAGACTGCAGGTCCACTGGGTGCCATTTTAAGTAGGCTACTGTAGGTTGCATACAGCTATAGCAGGTCTCGTGTGAATTCTTATGTGGATTATAACACTATAAATTGACATATTATTGTCCAATATAATAATATATTGGACAAACAACAATTTGATTGTGAGCGCACATCCAATATAAAAACGTATTATCAGTAATACATAGAACATGCACAGACCTAGCGGGCAACAATAGATAATGCACAGAGTTAGCAGGCAACAATAGATAATGCACAGACCTAGCGGGCAACAATAGATAATGCACAGACCTAGCAGGCAACAATAGATAATGCACAGACCTAGCGGGCAACAATAGATAATGCACAGACCTAGCGGGCAACAATAGATAATGCACAGACCTAGCGGGCAACAATAGATAATGCACAGACCTAGCGGGCAACAATAGATAATGCACAGAGCTAGCGGGCAACAATAGATCATGCACAGAGCTAGCGGGCAACAATAGATAATGCACAGACCTAGCGGGCAACAATAGATAATGCACAGACCTAGCGGGCAACAATAGATAATGCACAGACCTAGCGGGCAACAATAGATAATGCACAGACCTAGCGGGCAACAATAGATAATGCACAGACCTAGCGGGCAACAATAGATAATGCACAGACCTAGCGGGCAACAATAGATCATGCACAGAGCTAGCGGGCAACAATAGATAATGCACAGACCTAGCGGGCAACAATAGATAATGCACAGACCTAGCGGGCAACAATAGATAATGCTAACTTATCCCACAATTGAAAAAGAAAATAAACCATGAAGTAGAAAAAAAGAGATTCAGGTCGAAAATTAAAAACTTCAGAGCCTTGAATAGTTTAGCCCGTCCACTTTTGATTAATGTACTGAAAAACGTTCATCTGATCGTCAATTGTTTGATTGATTAACAGTAGATATACATCAGGCCTACAAATTAAGTGCATTTATTTCAATGTTTTCAAGAAGTAAAATGAATTTACACTTTTAAAAAAGTGTCTGCTGTTGTGCGGCCGGTTGGACAAACTGCCAAATGATCTAAAACAACATTGGAGGGAGTTTATGGTATTAACATGAGAGTTCAGTTCTCTGGGAACAGCTCTGGTGGACTTTCCCTGCAGTCACCATAGTATGGTATTAACATGAGAGTTCAGTTCTCTGGGAACAGCTCTGGTGGACTTTCCCTGCAGTCACCATAGTATGGTATTAACATGAGAGTTCAGTTCTCTGGGAACAGCTCTGGTGGACTTTCCCTGCAGTCACCATAGTATGGTATTAACATGAGAGTTCAGTTCTCTGGGAACAGCTCTGGTGGACTTTCCCTGCAGTCACCATAGTATGGTATTAACATGAGAGTTCAGTTCTCTGGGAACAGCTCTGGTGGACTTTCCCTGCAGTCACCATAGTATGGTATTAACATGAGAGTTCAGTTCTCTGGGAACAGCTCTGGTGGACTTTCCCTGCAGTCACCATAGTATGCCAATTGCACGCTCCCCCTCCCTTGAGACATCTGTGACAATGTGTTGTGTGAAAAAACTGCTCATTTTAAAGTTGCCTTAAATTGTCCCCAGCACAAGGTGCACCTGTGTAATGATTGTGCTTTTTAATCATCTTATTTATATGCCAAACCTGTCAGGTGGATGGATTATCTTGGCAAAGGAGAAATGCTCACTAACAGGGATTCTAGAGACATAAGGTTTTTGTGTGTATGGAACAATTCTGGGATTTTTTTATTTCATCTCATGAAACATGGGACCAACACGTTACATGTTGCGTTTATATTGTTGTTCAGTGTATAGAATCAGTTGCTCTCCTCCATGATCAATTACGTTCAATTCCGTAGACTTCCTCTCTATTCTAAATGTCATCTTGTCTTTCCATCTGATACTACAGGCCTGTGTGATTAGTTGTGATAGAATACAGTAGACTATAGTTGTGATAGAATACAGTAGACTATAGTTGTGATAGAATACAGTAGACTATAGTTGTGATAGAATACAGTAGACTATAGTTGTGATAGAATACAGTAGACTATAGTTGTGATAGAATACAGTAGACTATAGTTGTGATAGAATACAGTAGATCATGTCTCATTCTGGATAGATATCATACTGGACAGCACCATGTCTCATTCTGGATAGATATCATACTGGACAGCACCATGTCTCATTCTGGATAGATATCATACTGGACAGCACCATGTCTCATTCTGGATAGATATCATACTGGACAGCACCATGTCTCATTCTGGATAGATATCATACTGGACAGCCTACAGTAATGGCATGGTTGAGGTTAGAGTACATATTAGGAGTTATTGTGATGGGTTGATACATCATATGTAGGGGTGGGAGGTTCTTGTTCCCACCACTGAGTGTAGTAAGAAAGAAGAAGATGATGATGATGGTAATTATGATGATGATGATGGTGATCCATGTTGTATGTGTAACCCCCTGGGGAGGGACGCAGCAGCACTGTGTGTGTGTGTGTGTGTGTCTGGTGTGTGTGTGTGTGTGTGTGTGTGTGTGTGTGTGTGTGTGTGTGTGTGTGTGTGTGTGTGTGTGTGTGTGTGTGTGTGTGTGTCTGCGTGCGGGATAAGTGAGGTCTGCAGCTGCCTAGCCTTCCGTCAGACTGCAGGCGTGATGGACAGACAGACTCCTGATGGCCCAGAGCTCCAGAGCTGGCTGTCTGGACAGATTAACCATCAACACTGGCCTGAAACCTGGAAGCTGGAACCTGTAACTCTGAGTAAAGCATAGCTGCATCCCAGATGGCACCATAGTCCTATAGGGTCCTGGTCAGAATTTGTGCACTATGTAGGGAATACGGTGCCATTTGGGACGCAGACCAGGGTTAGCCAGGAACACCTGAAACCTGCTTCTAGAATAGAACAGAGTTAGCCTGGAATGCTCTCACAGCCTCCTCTTTTCGAGACAGCAACAAGTAAATAAATAAATGAGCCAGCTACTGTCATGGAGGAGATGTTGTATAATCAGCCTGAAGGAAACTATCCGCTAAGACAACAACAACAAGTTCTGCTCTCCTCTCATATTCCAGACTAGTGTTTGATGACTCATTGTGTGTGTGCGTGCGTGTGTGCTTGTTTATGCGTGTGTGTGTGTATTTGTATGAGGAGCAGGTTTGTTGTATGGGGCTGTTGACTTCGATGTAGCTGACTGAAATACCAGCAGAGTGTGTCAGTGCATGGTACAGTAAAGTACTGTACATGGCTCATTCTACAGAAGTGGTGCAAATTGGAGGTTGGGAAAAAAACATTCAGCACACGTCTTCCAACATACGTCAGGTAGATATATATACTACTCACACACTTTTGTTTCTATTGAATATTTTAAATATGTGACCCATTTCAGGAAGTTAGGCGTATGTCGCACATCACCACTTCCCAGGAAAGGCATTTTAATGTATTTTCTTTTTAAATCAAAATGCGTTTCTAGGCAGAAATGCCTTCTGGATCATGTGAACTTCATGTGCCTTAATAACAAACTTGTATTCCATCTATAAATACGAATAAAATTGTTAAATTACGCCACATAAAAAGACAGCACCTTCCCGCTAGCCATGATTGGCTGAGATAATGGATGGGCTGGACGTGCCGGGAGATGAGTTTGGATTGGTCTGCCATATAGCACGCTTCTGTCTAAAACATGAGCTGCTCAGTATGTGTTGATAATCCTTTCTACCATAGCTTTTTTGAAAGATATTACGTTAGCCATCGAGAACTACAAAAGTTTTGCTACTTTTCTCAGCAACATTGATGGCCTGAATTTAGCAGGCGCTATCGACAGATCAGTTGGAAGAAGTTGTGATGGGCTACTTTCTGCATACGCCACGGCCAGTGTGAACCGGAGTGACTTGACACAACGCTGGCTAAACAAGGTACAGAGTAAGAGTCTAGCTACATTTTCCAATATTATACATTTCTCATTTTGTCAGAAAGTCATTTTCTTTGCAAGTTAAAGTGTACTGTTAGCTCGCTAAGGTTAGCGGGCTGGCTCACTAGCTAACGTTACGTATATGATCTGTGTAGTAATATTATTTGAATCAGAAAGCCATTTGCATTGATAGTTATAGCCTAATGTTATCTAGCTAACATCGAACCTAGATGCTTAGCTTTAGATACCTGCAGATTCACACTACAGCTATGACAATCAGTTTGCATTGCTGGTAGTTGTATGAGTTGGGATTGTACCGGTTCATTGTTTAGCTGCCTAGCTACATGTCTAAACAAAAGACTCCGCCAGATGATTACATGACCCATCAAGTTAGCCAGTTGTGTCTGAGGGTGATTACGGCCATCTATTGTATTTTATGAACATGTTTACATGTCTAGACAATAATGACCCATCCACAGCTAGATGTGGCTGCATGGTGGTTATAGCATTTCCTTCAAATCAATTTAGACAAGTGTGTCTGGGTAAGCATCATGTAATAATTATGGCCGCTATAATTTATCTGGCCGCTTTCTGTTTTTGATATTCTTACTATGCAAATATGAAGTAACCATTTCACTGTACCGTTTACACCTTCTGTATCCTGCGACAAATACATTTAGATTTTATTTGATATAGTGTGTGTTTCCCAGAGACGGTAATGTGATGAACAACATGACCTGCACCAAAATCAGATTAGGATATAGGCCAAGGACTAGTTAAAGTGTATTTAAATCAGATTAGGATATAGGCCAAGGACTAGTTAAAGTGTATTTAAATCAGATTAGGATATAGGCCAAGGACTAGTTAAAGTGTATTTAAATCAGATTAGGATATAGGCCAAGGACTAGTTAAAGTGTATTTAAATCAGATTAGGATATAGGCCAAGGACTAGTTAAAGTGTATTTTTACCTGGAGTTTTTTCTTATTAAAGGTTACTACTTTCACCACTTTTAGTCTTGAAATCTTTGATTGTTTGCTAAACTACTCACTCTGTTTAGCACATGGCCTCACATTCTGGACAGATATCCTTAAAGGATGGGCTTAAGAGGGTGTTAACAATGCTGAATGGGTGTAGACAGTGAAGAGCTCTCCAATAGGTATACACAAGGACTACAGATGAAAATGAGCTATCTTGATAAATCTGGTACAATGGCATGTGTCACAAAAAATACCAAAACATTCAAGGGCCATTTTCATAAAAATGGTGTTACAAGTTCTTCAAGCAGAATTACTTTCCCATTGTTCCTGTAATGCAGTGTATGATATAACACTTTGTAGCTCTGAGTCTCTACTTTTATCCAATGTAAAGAACACATTCAAATGTTGCTACATAAGACCAAATCAGTTGTTGGGTCACATATATCCATAAATTCCTTACCAGCCCACAAAATGTGTCACTCCTGAAACGTAGTGAAGAAGCTGCAATAAAGGGAGAACCATGCACATTTGTGATCGTTTGATCATTTCATTAACCATCTAATTTTGTAATTTTAATTTCCATACCAAATTAACAAAAAAGTTTTTACCTGATTTTCTAAACTTTTAAATAGAATTTAGAGAAATATCATCTCTATTGTTCTCTGTCAAATGTTAAATCTGAGAATGACTTCTGCATCCCCAGACCAGGAGCTGTTGGGGTGTTAGGACCTAGTTTAACAATTATGCATCCATCCATCCGTGAGTAACTCTCTGGTCTGTAATCACTCAGGACTTATTCATTCAGGTCTGTATATACATATTCATGTACAGTTGTTATATCATATCACATACAATATTGTAAGTAATTCTTGGACTTAACTTACGTAGTCATTCACTCAGGAATGCATATTAGTATCTTGTCAGTTGTATCTTTTTCATTGCTTTTAGTACATTGAATGTGCAATCGTGCATTTATCTGTAATTAAACCCTGCACTAAGGACTGTATTTTAAGGGAATTATTATTATTACCCTAAATTATATCATACACACATTTAGCTATTTAAGTATCTCTTCCTGTCATTTAACTGTACAGTTAATTTAACCATGCAAGTATTCACTTATCTGTTCATTTAACCAGACTGTATATTAAGTAAACTATTATTATATCATACGCACATTTAGCTATTTAAGTATTTCTCTGCCATCGACCTGTATATTTTTATTTATATCAACGTGCAATAATTATCATTTTTTTCCCTAACACTCTGTAACAATGTATAGTGTACATATTCAGCCATTCACTCATACTATGCAATGCATTTCTATAGCTTTTTATCTATCTATCTATCTATCTATCTATCTATCTATCTATCTATCTATCTATCTATCTATCTATCTATCTATCTATCTATCTATCTATCTATCTATCTATCTATCTATCTATCTATCTATCTATCTATCTATCTATCTATCTATCTATCTATCTATCTATCTATCTATCTATCTATCTATCTATCTATCTATCTATCTATCTATCTATCTATCTACAGTTGAAGTCGGAGGTTTAAATACAGTTAGGTTGAAGTCATTGAAATACATTTTTCAACCACTACACAGAATTCATGTTAACAAACTATAGTTTTGGCAAGTTGGTTAAGACATCTACTTTGTGCATGATACAAGTAATTCTTCCAACAATTTTTTACAGACAGATTATTTCACTTATAATTCACTATATCACAATTCCAGTGGGTCAGAAGTTCACATATACTAAGTTGACTGTGCCTTTAAACAGCTTGGAAAATTCCAGAAGCTTCTGATAGGCTAATTGACATAATTTGAGTCAGTTGGAGGTGTACCTGTGGATGTATTTCATGGCCTACCTTCAAACTCAGTGCCTCTTTGCTTGACATCATGGGAAAATCACAAGAAATCAGCCAAGTCCTTAGAAAAAAATTGTAGACCTCCACAAGTCTGATTCATCCTTGGGAGCAATTGAAAAATGCCTGAAGGTACCACGTTCTTCTATACAAATAATAGTATAAATTTGAATGTTGGCCCATTCCTCCTGACAGAACTGGTGTAACTGAGTCAGGTTTGTAGGCCTCCTTGCTTGCACATGTTTTTTCAGTTCTGCCCACACATTTTTCATAGGATTGAGGTCTTTGTTGTCCTTAAGCCATTTTGTCACAACTTTGGAAGTATGCTTGGGGTCATTGTCCATTTGGAAGACCCATTTGCGTCCAAGCTTTAACTTCCTGACTGATGTCTTGAGATGTTGCTTCAATATATCCACATAATGTACGATCTTTGTCCCCATGTGCAGTTGCAAACCGTAGTCTGGCCTTTTTATGGTGGTTTTGAAGCAGTGGCTTCTTCCTTGCTGAGCGGCCTTTCAGGTTATGTCAATATAGGACTCATTTTACTGTGGATATAGATACTTTGTACCTGTTTCCTCCAGCATCTTCACAAGGTCCTTTTCTGTTGTGCTGGGATTGATTTGCACTTTTCGCACCAAAGTACGTTCATCTCTAGGAGACAGAACGCGTTTCCTTGCTGAGCGGTATGACGGCTGAGTGGTCCCATGGTGTTTATACTTGTGTACTATTGTTTGTAGCGATGAATGTGGTACCTAAAGGCGTTTGGAAATTGTTCCAAAGGATGAACCATGCAAATATTCATTTACCTGTACATTTAACCAGACTGTATATTAAGTAAACTTATATCATACGCGCATTTAGCTATTTAAATATATTTCTCTGCTATCGACCTGTATAGTTAATCTATCTATCTATCTATCTATCTATCTATCTATCTATCTATCTATCTATCTATCTATCTATCTATCTATCTATCTATCTATCTATCTATCTATCTATCTATCTATCTATCTATCTATCTATCTATCTATCTATCTATCTATCTATCTATCTATCTATCTATCTATCTACAGTTGAAGTCGGAGGTTTAAATACACTTACGTTGAAGTCATTCAAACAAATTTTAACTACACACAGCATCATGTGGTATACAGTAGCTGTTAACTACACACAGCATCATGTGGTATACTGTAGCTGTTAACAACACACAGCATCATGTGGTATACAGTAGCTGTTAACTACACACAGCATCATGTGGTATACAGTAGCTGTTAACTACACACAGCATCATGTGGTATACAGTAGCTGTTAACTACACACAGCATCATGTGGTATACAGTAGCTGTTAACTACACACAGGGCATGCGTCCCAAATAGCATCCTATTACCTTTATGGTGCATCTCTTTCGACCAGGGCCCATGAAAACTGAGATGGATAAACTACTCACATTTTTAACCAAAAGAATGTCTATCCTTTAGACGTGAAGTCTATTGAGTGAATAGAACAGACAGTAACTCACATGGATGAAACCAATGTGTAATCCATTTAATTACTGTGTTCAAATGGACCGTCTGTCTGTCTGCCATATTTCATGTCTTTCTCTGGTAGTTAGTCAGTGTGCCACTGAGTTGGGAAACCCATTGAAAGGACAGACGACACCATTGATCTCTAACAGGAATATGGTACCAGTCCCAAATGGTACCCTTTTCCCTTCATAGTGAAGTACTTGGTTAAAAGTAGTGCACTAAAAAGAGAAGGGGTCATTGTGGATGTAGACTTTCTTCTAATGAAATACTGCATGATTTACAAGCAGTAATATTCTCATATCAGACAAACTGTTCTAGAACCTAGACTACATTAAGACCTGGACTACATTAAGACCTAGTGGACTACATTAAGACCTAGTGGACTACATTAAGACCTAGACTACATTAAGACCTAGTGGACTACATTAAGACCTAGACTACATTAAGACCTAGTGGACTACATTAAGACCTAGACTACATTAAGACCTAGACTACATTAAGACCTAGTGGACTACATTAAGACCTAGACTACATTAAGACCTAGTGGACTACATTAAGACCTAGACTACATTAAGACCTAGTGGACTACATTAAGACCTAGACTACATTAAGACCTAGTGGACTACATTAAGACCTGGACTACATTAAGACCTGGACTACATTAAGACCTAGTGGACTACATTAAGACCTAGTGGACTACATTAAGACCTAGACTACATTAAGACCTGGACTACATTAAGACCTAGTGGACTACATTAAGACCTGGTGGACTACATTAAGACCTAGTGGACTACATTAAGACCTAGTGGACTACATTAAGACCTAGACTACATTAAGACCTGGACTACATTAAGACCTAGTGGACTACATTAAGACCTAGTGGACTACATTAAGACCTGGACTACATTAAGACCTAGTGGACTACATTAAGACCTGGTGGACTACATTAAGACCTAGTGGACTACATTAAGACCTGGTGGACTACATTAAGACCTGGTGGACTACATTAAGACTTGGACTACATTAAGACTTGGACTACATTAAGACCTGGACTACATTAAGACCTGGACTACATTAAGACCTGGACTACATTAAGACCTAGTGGACTACATTAAGACCTGGACTACATTAAGACCTGGACTACATTAAGACCTAGTGGACTACATTAAGACCTGGTGGACCACATTAAGACTTGGACTACATTAAGACTTGGACTACATTAAGACCTGGACTACATTAAGACCTGGACTACATTAAGACCTGGACTACATTAAGACCTAGTGGACTACATTAAGACCTGGACTACATTAAGACCTGGACTACATTAAGACCTAGTGGACTACATTAAGACCTGGACTACATTAAGACCTAGTGGACTACATTAAGACCTGGACTACATTAAGACCTGGACTACATTAAGACCTGGACTACATTAAGACCTAGTGGACTACATTAAGACCTGGACTACATTAAGACCTCCGTAACAAAGAGGAAGACGACGCGGGGAAAAATAAATAACAAACATATAAAGTAAACTACAGTATATCCAAGTAACAATGGTGTCAGCAGTCAGCAGTCAGCAGTCAGTAGTCAGCAGTTAGTAGTCAGCAGTCAGCAGTCAGTAGTCAGTAGTCAGTAGTCAGTAGTCAGTAGTCAGTAGTCAGCAGTCAGCAGTCAGCAGTTAGCAGTCAGTAGTCAGTAGTCAGCAGTCAGCAGTCAGCAGTCAGTAGTGTGAGTGAGTGGATGGGTGCATAGATGGTGCATAGGTGGTGATAATGAGGGGTGTTGAGAGGTGAAGCCTAATCAAATGAACACAAAGAAGCCACAACCAAAACCAACAGTGTGTCTGAGTGGAGACAGTCTCCTCTGTGTATTGGTGGATTTATCCCCGGGACACACCCCAGCCTAGGTAACGACCCCCCCTGGCTCCGCCCACCGACATCCTATTAAAGAAAACAAGAGCAAAGAGAAAGAATTCGGCAGACAGAGTGGGAGGGGCCTCACAGACATGGACTACATTACCCACACATCTGTTCTTGGGTAAACATCCCATAGTGCAGCATTCCTTGACCAGGTAGCTATGATGGCATAACCCTCCATAATGCTGTGAGGTGATGTGGCACTGATAACCCTCCATAATGCTGTGAGGTGATGTGGCACTGATAACCCTCCATAATGCTGTGAGGTGATATGGCACTGATAACCCTCCATAATGCTGTGACACAATTCCCCCCCCCCCCCCCCACACACACACACACACACCTCTGAGTTCAACTAAAGGTTGAAAAACCAGGCAAAAAGAGAACTCCTCACCCCTAGTGGCTCCATGGCTGTCTGTTACGGTCTTAAACACCACACACCTTGCTAATTCACACAGTTCTATATTTAGCCCTGCCAGGCTATGGTGATGAGTGTTCTGTAACATAGAAGAGACTGTGTTTGTGTATGTTTCATAGTCATAGTTATAGTCATAACTTCTGCACTGCTCAGAGAACATTTAGGCCTAGCTGTCCTCCTGCCTGTTCCCTTTGGTGCCTGTTTCCTGTTCCCTTTGGCGCTTGTTTCCTGTTACCCGTGGTGCATGTTTCCTGTTCCCTTTGGTGCCTGTTTCCTGTTCCCTTTGGTGCCTGTTTCCTGTTACCTTTAGTGCCAGTTAACTGTTCTCTTTGGTGCCTGTTTCCTGTTACCCATGGTGCCTGTTTCCTGTTCCCTTTGGTGCTTGTTTCCTGTTACCTTTGGTGCCTGTTTCCTGTTCCCTATTGGGCCTGTTTCCTGTTCCCTTTGGGGCCTGTTTCCTGTTCCATTTGGGGAATAATGGTATTGAACTCAGCTGTACTTTGGCCACACTTATGCCTGTCATGGCAGTGAGGTGTATAATGTCCAATTAGTCTGACAGAAATAGCAGAGCAAATAAATCATGTTCTTTGCTACTGTAGAGAGGACAGGACCGAGGCGGGACGCATGGTGTAGAGAGACTGTGGCTGTGTCCCAAATGACACCCAATTTCCTATATAGTGCAGTACTTTTGACCAGAGCCCTATTCAAAAGTAGTGAACTATATAGGGAATATGGTGTCGTTTAGGACGCAATCAGAGAGTCTGTCAGGTGGACCGAACCAAATTACCCCTCCAACAGGGGAACGCAAGGCTCGCACGGACCATGTACTTCATTAATATTCATATTTCAGGGAGCGAGAGAGA
This sequence comes from Thymallus thymallus, assembly GCA_023634145.1. NCBI lineage: Eukaryota > Metazoa > Chordata > Actinopteri > Salmoniformes > Salmonidae > Thymallus > Thymallus thymallus. The sequence continues at coordinate 34,721,637 of CM042378.1, read as the reverse complement.
AAGTGCACTCAACACACTTTTCCTCCCCGTACGGTTGGCTACCATTATTTCTGACACCAGCAGCTTAGTTCAACATAACCACTGCTGGCTTTCTGGGCCAGGCAGGATCTGAACGCCTGAGGCTTGCTAATGAACGTCACCTAGTCACAGGTACTTTTCCATGGGAGGCATGGTCATGTTGGGCTCTGTAAAGTAGAGTGGTTCTATATTCCTGACCATGTTAAGCTCACTGTGTGAACCCAGTAGGGCAGTTCAAAAATGATCCATGACCATGTTGGTCTCACTGTGTCGTAGGATAGTTCCATATTCATGAGAAATATTCTTCTTGTGACTTGAAGCTGCATCCTCCTTCCTGTTTGGGTAAGGTATGATTTTATAAGAATAGAATCATCATGAAACATTGCTGCTACGATACCAGGTCTTATCTAATTTAACATAGTTTGCCGCCAGGAATAAAAGGCTGTGGTTCAATACGACAGGTCGTGGTACTTTGAGACAGGAAGAGACAGGTGGAGCTGTGGTACTATGAGACAGGAAGAGACAGGTGGAGCTGTGGTACTATGAGACAGGAAGAGACAGGTGGAGTTGTGGTACTATGAGACAGGAAGAGACAGGTGGAGCTGTGGAACTATGAGACAGGAAGAGACAGGTGGAGCTGTGGTACTATGAGACAGGAAGAGACAGGTGGAGCTGTGGTACTATGAGACAGGAAGAGACAGGTGGAGTTGTGGTACTATGAGACAGGAAGAGACAGGTGGAGTTGTGGTACTATGAGACAGGAAGAGACAGGTGGAGCTGCAGTTCGACAGGACAGAGCAGTGGATCTACGGTGTCTCCAGTGGAGTGAATCATCTTCACAGCAGGGTTGTTCTCCTTCACTGGAGTTATTGAGCCGTGAGTTCCCTGGCCTCATCCCCATGACACACAAACACACAGGCACGCTCCCACAGACAGACACACATGCGCACACACCAGGCCGTTCTCGTACGGAATATGTTTACTGGCTGCAGGCACTAGATTACAACGCCCATGTGTCAATTTGTCCACTAGGGGCGATGCAAGAGCCTGTTATCTGCAGAGGCAGGCCTGGCCAATTATTTCCCATGGAGAGCCACATTATAGTATATTTTTGCCATCGCGGGCCAGAATTATATTACAGGATTATACATCATGTGTATGACTGTGTTGACAGATATATCTACTGTAAATCACATCCAGATATGCTACTTATTTAACTTTTTTAACGTGCACAGAAATAAACCACATCCATGTTCTCCTTTTGGTCGGTATTTTCATTATTAAACATGGAATGAACTAAAAGCACACACTGTGCTTTCAGCACCACGGACAGAACTCTTGTTAACGGGTGACGCACAAAAACACAAGAAAGAGAGAGAGCTAAACATTACATTTCAACTACTCAATCAGTGTGAGGAGTGAAGTCTCTGATGGGCGTTGACTAGAGCAGTGAAGTCAGGTATAGTTTCTGACGTCGCTATACGCAGGATTGCTGAGAGGTGAGAGTCAGTAAGAGATGATCTGTGACTTGATTTGTTATATTTCATCACTGAAAATGTCTGTTCACATAAATAGGTTGATCCAAACAGTAGAAACATCTTCTGAGCATGACTCCTAATCTTTGGAAAGTTTTGTTCATCGAGAGATGCATAGAACCTGGTCAGTGACATTGTTTTGAATAGTTCTCAACTCACTGAATCACACTGAAGATGGATCAGCTCAAGTTGCAGGTCAGTGGGAGTGTTATCCACATTGAAGGTGAAAGGAGAGGAAACCAACAGCATGTCATTTTCCAACACTTTGAAATCCTCAAAACTACTAGAAAACTCACCATTCAAAGCATGCAGCAGCGATGTATACTTCTCCTGCTGGTCATCTGATAGGGAACAGACTAGTAGTGTCGGAAGGTGGGTGAGATTGTTGGCTTCTACTTGGCGGGTCAGGAGGAGTAATTTTCCCTTGAAGGCTTTGACAAGGCTGTACATCTGATGTGCAAAAAGGCCCTTCCCTTGTTGTTTGGAATTCAGTTCATTCATGAAGGCCATGATGTCCACAGTGAAGGCAAAATCAGCCAACCATTCTTTATCTTGCAGTTGAGGGAAATCCACATATTTTCCTTTCATTTGCAAAAACTCAGCAATCTCTGACTTCAGGTCCCACACCCTTTTAAGCACATTCCCCAAACTCAGCCATCTCATGTTTGTGTGGCAGGGGAGATGCTGCATGACCCGACTCTCTTCCAACAGTGAAACTTCTTATGAAGTTTACCACTTTAGTGACTGTATCCACAAGATGGCTCACTTTTCAGAACACATTTACAGAGCACCTCCTGATGAATAATGCAATGGAAAATATTTTTCTGATCTGGGTCCAGCTCAGCTACTTGATCTTGTATCCTTTTCAAAAGGCCAGGTCAGGTTTGGGCACCCATCAGTGGTCACACTGGATAACTTTTAAAAACTCAGTCCCAGCTTTGTCACACACTTATTAACCTCCTCCAATAGATATTTCCCTGTGGTTTTGCTCTTCATTGACTGCACTAAAGCAAGCTCCTCTGTAATTTCAAAGTCTGGGGTCATGCCTCGTAAGAATATAACTAACTAGCTATCTACTAGCTAGTTCAATTTCTCTCACGATTATAAAGCCAACAAGATGTTAATAATAACATCATATTATTATTAAAAGATGTTTAAAACATTTATTAGTTCTAAATAGGACAATCAACAATTACAGAAATACATTTTATTTTTTTCACACACAAACACATTTTTTTCCACACATAAACCCAAAGAGACGAAAACATAACAACCAAACATTCACAGAAAATAAAAAATAATTTCCAATAATACAATTCCATAAAAAAGATAATATGCAGTTGCAGATTATTGACCTAAAAGGTTAGCTGTTTATCCAGGGCTATCCGTCATTGTAAATACGAATTTGTTCTTAACTGACTTGCCTAGTTAAATAAAGGTTAAATAAAAAAATATTTAAAAAATCCAGGGTCAGTTATACATAGAGCAACCATGTGTGGTTCATAATGTGTTGTATACTCAGTGTATGGAGAGCAGGGGTTCATAATGTGTTGTATACTCAGTGTATGGAGAGCAGGGGTTCATAATGTGTTGTATACTCAGTGTATGGAGAGCAGGGGTTCATAATGTGTTGTATACTCAGTGTATGGAGAGCAGGGGTTCATAATGTGTTGTATACTCAGTGTATGGAGAGCAGGGGTTCATAATGTGTTGTATACTCAGTGTATGGAGAGCAGGGGTTCATAATGTGTTGTATACTCAGTGTATGGAGAGCAGGGGTTCATAATGTGTTGTATACTCAGTGTATGGAGAGCAGGGGTTCATAATGTGTTGTATACTCAGTGTATAGCTCAAACAATGTATGAGTTTAGCTATTCTCTGCTTCAGACGCCCATAAGGCCAATAATACTGTAGGCCTATGGCTGCATTGGTGATGCTTGCCATATGATAATCTGCTAAATGGATTCACATAACTGATATACTGAGAGAGAGTGACAATCAAATAAAACAGATTGGAGATTTTACAACTAGACACAAATGATTTGAGAATACAACACAGAAACACAGACACATTAGAGTCAGAACCCATTACCATTTTTACTGCAGGATTACAGCAGGGCTTTTAATACAGGATTACTGCATGGTTTTTAATGCAGGATTACTGCAGGGTTTTTAATGCAGGATTACAGCAGGGTTTTAAATGCAGGATTACTGCAGGGTTTTCAATACAGGATTACTGCAGGGTTTTTAATGCAGGATTACTGCAGGGTTTTTAATGCAGGATTACTGCAGGGTTTTACTGCAGGGTTTTTACTGTAAGATTACTGCACCCTTAGTCTCTTGGGACATTCATTGGAACCTCTCTCTTCATCTCCTTATCTGAGGACAGAAAACATCACAAAGAAACAGGCTTCATTAAACTGAAATTAGACGGCACTGAATATTATGTTACTATTATCTCTCTCCGTGTCCAGTAGCCTACACTCTCCCTTCACTGACAGCTGGAGCTGGAGAATCTCTTCATAACGTCCTCCCACAACATGACCTGCCCGTGTCCAGTAGCCTACACTCTCCCTTCACTGACAGCTGGAGCTGGAGAATCTCTTCATAACGTCCTCCCACAACATGACAGCTGGAGCTGCATTCAATCTTCCATGGCTGTTAACTAGAAATGCATTCGGAGACTGTTTTACAATGATTACATCAAGATAGCTAGCTAATAGGACGTTAGCTAGCTGATTACATTTAATTCACTAGCTAGCTAGCAGCTCAGTTGAGTTATCCTACAAAGTGGCTTATTGTAGCCAGCTAGCTAGCTAATAATACATCATATATTTATATTTACAAAATGGATTTACTTACTTGGATAGGTTCTCCCATTGCCTCCGTTTTTTGGGTCCTTATAATAACAAAATAATGGGCAATCTTCACAATATATTTTGTGGTAGCAGCCAGCAGCCATGTGGTAGTAGCAGCCAGCAGCCATGTGGTAGTAGCAGCCAGCAGCCATGTGGTAGTAGCAGCCAGCAGCCATGTGGGAGTAGCAGCCAGCAGCCATGTGGGAGTATCAGCCAGCAGCCATGTGGGAGTAGCAGCCAGCAGCCATGTGGTAGTAGCAGCCAGCAGCCATGTGGGAGTATCAGCCAGCAGCCATGTGGGAGTAGCAGCCAGCAGCCATGTGGTAGTAGCAGCCAGCAGCCATGTGGGAGTATCAGCCAGCAGCCATGTGGGAGTAGCAGCCAGCAGCCATGTGGGAGTAGCAGCCAGCAGCCATGTGGTAGTAGCAGCCAGCAGCCATGTGGGAGTAGCAGCCAGCAGCCATGTGGGAGTAGCAGCCAGCAGCCATGTGGGAGTATCAGCCAGCAGCCATGTGGGAGTAGCAGCCAGCAGCCATGTGGTAGTAGCAGCCAGCAGCCATGTGGTAGTAGCAGCCAGCAGCCATGTGGGAGTAGCAGCCAGCAGCCATGTGGGAGTAGCAGCCAGCAGCCATGTGGGAGTATCAGCCAGCAGCCATGTGGGAGTAGCAGCCAGCAGCCATGTGGTAGTAGCAGCCAGCAGCCATGTGGGAGTAGCAGCCAGCAGCCATGTGGGAGTAGCAGCCAGCAGCCATGTGGTAGTAGCAGCCAGCAGCCATGTGGGAGTATCAGCCAGCAGCCATGTGGGAGTAGCAGCCAGCAGCCATGTGGGAGTAGCAGCCAGCAGCCATGTGGACGAATGGAGGCAAGGAAAACAAGTGTGTTTGTCAGCAGAGCGGTTTAGAACGTGCTGTGACGCGGTTTAGAACGTGCTGTGACGCGGTTTAGAACGTGCTGTGACGCGGTTTAGAACGTGCTGTGACGCGGTTTAGAACGTGCTGTGACGCGGTTTAGAACGTGTTGTGACGCGGTTTAGAACGTGTTGTGACGCGGTTTAGAACGTGTTGTGACGCGGTTTAGAACGTGCTGTGACGCGGTTTAGAACGTGCTGTGACGTTTGACTTCTCCAGCGTAATCCACTTTCAATTTCAATAAATATATATCGCAGACTGTCGGCCACCAACTTGATAACTTGAAAACTAGCACTTGAAACTAAAATAGTCAACAACACAACCCTATACATGTAGTTCCATATTACAGCATACCTCACACACATCACTTCACCATGACCAACTGCATTGAGCACAAGCATTCCTACATATTGGGACTGAATTCAATATTCAAGATCTAGGTGCCCAGTTTGAAAGCTTTGCATAAAATTCCTTAAACCGACTTAACATTCCGTAGGCACATCTATCCCTAACCCCCCCTAGGGATTTCTGACGACATTCACTAAAGTAGCAGCTAGCAGCTGGTGTTATTGAAATCTCCCCAATACTCTGACAACAGACTGGTGGCTAAGAAGAGGAGCAAGAGAAAGAGGGAGAGAGACAGAGGGAGAGAACGAGAGGAGAGAGGCGTTGAGAAATGGCCCATTCTGAAGTCAATGAACCTAGAGCATGGAGATCAATATGTATCAGAAGGTGCTATGGGGTGTGACCCATTCTATTATATATATATTCTTCCTCTCTCTCTCTCGCTCTCTCTCTCTCCTCGCTCTCTCTCTCTCCCCTCACTCTCTCTCTCTCCCCTCGCTCTCTCTCTCTCCCCTCGCTCTCTCTCTCCTCTCTCCCTCTCCCTCCTCTCCTCTCTCCCCTCTCTCTCTCTCTCACTCTCTCGCTCTCTCCATGTCTCTCTCCCCCCTCTTTCATCCCGCCCCTGCCCCCCTACTCCTCTCTCTCTCTCTCTCTCTCTCTCTCTCTCTCCCTCCCACCTTCCTCTCCGCAGTGTTCAAACCCACGTGTTTAACCCAGTGAGCTATACCCTAAGGTCACACTAGACAGTGTGCTGTGTACTGCCATTCCATTGTAGAGAGGTAACCAACCATAGTCTTTAAATGAACTGGTCCACTGGACCAATCCGGGATAAGCTGACAGTCTTAATAGTTATGGCTGTCAGAGAGGGGTATTAGATTATGAGTGATGGGAAAGAATAACCAGCCGACGGGCCGGTTCAGGGTTCTGGTGGTGAAGAGAGAAAGGATGCGGCCCAAATGGCACCCTATTCCCTATATAGTGCATTACTATCTATCTATCTATCTATCTATCTATCTATCTATCTATCTATCTATCTATCTATCTATCTATCTATCTATCTATCTATCTATCTATCTATCTATCTATCTATCTATCTATCTATCTATCTATCTATCTATCTATCTATCTATCTATCTATCTATCTATCTATCTATCTATCTATCTATCTATCTATCTATCTATCTCCCTCTCTCTGTCGCTCTCCCTCTCTCTGTCGCTCTCCCTCTCTCTGTCGC
>CM042378.1:34687238-34709738 GCA_023634145.1 Thymallus thymallus | reverse complement strand
CTCCAACCAGCCTATACAACCACCTCCCGTTTCAAACCAGCCCTATACATCCACCTCCCCCTCCAACCAGCCTATACAACCACCTCCCCCTCCAACCAGCCCTATACATCCACCTCCCCCTCCAACCAGCCTATACAACCACCTCCCTCTCCAACCAGCCCTATACAACCACCTCCCCCTCCAACCAGCCCTATACAACCACCTCCCCCTCCAACCAGCCCTATACAACCACCTCCCGTTTCAAACCAGCCCTATACAACCACCTCCCCCTCCAACCAGCCCTATACAACCACCTCCCGTTTCAAACCAGCCCTATACAACCACCTCCCCCTCCAACCAGCCCTATACATCCACCTCCCCCTCCAACCAGCCCTATACATCCACCTCCCCCTCCAACCAGCCCTATACATCCACCTCCCCCTCCAACCAGCCTATACAACCACCTCCCCCTCCAACCAGCCCTATACAACTACCTCCCCCTCCAACCAGCCCTATACATCCACCTCCCCCTCCAACCAGCCTATACAACCACCTCCCCCTCCAACCAGCCCTATACATCCACCTCCCCCTCCAACCAGCCTATACATCCACCTCCCCCTCCAACCAGCCTATACATCCACCTCCCCCTCCAACCAGCCTATACAACCACCTCCCCCTCCAACCAGCCTATACAACCACCTCCCCCTCCAACCAGCCTATACAACCACCTCCCCCTCCAACCAGCCCTATACAACCACCTCCCCCTCCAACCAGCCCTATACATCCACCTCCCCCTCCAACCAGCCTATACATCCACCTCCCCCTCCAACCAGCCTATACAACCACCTCCCCCTCCAACCAGCCCTATACATCCACCTCCCCCTCCAACCAGCCTATACATCCACCTCCCCCTCCAACCAGCCCTATACATCCACCTCCCCCTCCAACCAGCCCTATACATCCACCTCCCCCTCCAACCAGCCTATACAACCACCTCCCCCTCCAACCAGCCCTATACAACTACCTCCCCCTCCAACCAGCCCTATACATCCACCTCCCCCTCCAACCAGCCCTATACATCCACCTCCCCCTCCAACCAGCCCTATACATCCACCTCCCCCTCCAACCAGCCCTATACATCCACCTCCCCCTCCAACCAGCCTATACAACCACCTCCCCCTCCAACCAGCCCTATACATCCACCTCCCCCTCCAACCAGCCCTATACATCCACCTCCCCCTCCAACCAGCCCTATACATCCACCTCCCCCTCCAACCAGCCTATACAACCACCTCCCCCTCCAACCAGCCTATACATCCACCTCCCCCTCCAACCAGCCTATACATCCACCTCCCCCTCCAACCAGCCCTATACAACCACCTCCCCCTCCAACCAGCCCTATACATCCACCTCCCCCTCCAACCAGCCCTATACATCCACCTCCCCCTCCAACCAGCCCTATACATCCACCTCCCCCTCCAACCAGCCCTATACATCCACCTCCCCCTCCAACCAGCCTATACATCCACCTCCCCCTCCAACCAGCCTATACATCCACCTCCCCCTCCAACCAGCCTATACATTCGGGACACACTTAGAATGGCCTGCAATCATTACTCGAACTGTTAATGCAGTCAGCCAAACATTCATTGTTTTAATATAATATAGCTATCCCCAAATCATTTGACTAAAGATAATATTAGACACAGGTTGCAGGTTGAGGTGACGACTAACAATCCACCTTCTTAGATGAGTCTCGTTGCAGCAGACAGCAATCAGTACAGTAGTTGACTTAGCAAACACCTTTTATATAAACAACATGCTGGTACTTTTTATTCTGAAAGAGGTCTACATCACTGAGTCTGTTGGTTTATTTGTAAAGTGCATTGTAAAAGTTGAGCTCATCAATGTGCCCTGATGAAGTGTTAACATGGAGAAGTACATGTTGGCTGTGACTCTGGAGAAACAGTAAGGTCCTCTATATCTGCATCTCAAATGACACACTATTCCACTATGTTGGGCACATCACTATGTGATGAACGTTGTTCAATCTACACAGATTGAGTAACTGAAGCTGGACAGAGTGTCTGTAGCAGTACTATGCTGCGGTGACAGATGACGTGTTTGTTCTTAGCTGAACATATCTGTTGTGATCTAGGCAAAAACAACAGATTACCAATGATGAATGAACAGTGCTGGCTGCTGACATCTTCTTAGGCCCCAGCCAGCTTCTCAGTACAACAAGGAGAGAGGAGAGGTCTGGAACCAGCCTTCTCAGTACAACAAGGAGAGAGGAGAGGTCTGGAACCAGCCTTCTCAGTACAACAAGGAGAGAGGAGAGGTCTGGAACCAGCCTTCTCAGTACAATAAGGAGAGAGGAGAGGTCTGGAACCAGCCTTCTCAGTACAATAAGGAGAGAGGAGAGGTCTGGAACCAGCCTTCTCAGTACAATAAGGAGAGAGGAGAGGAGAGGTCTGGAACCAGCCTTCTCAGTACAATAAGGAGAGAGGAGAGGTCTGGAACCAGCCTTCTCAGTACAATAAGGAGAGAGGAGAGGAGAGGTCTGGAACCAGCCTTCTCAGTACAATAAGGAGAGAGGAGAGGTCTGGTACCAGCCTTCTCAGTACAATAATTGGCTCAGTCAGGTCTGTGTCAGCTGCTCTGACACCTGATTGGCTCAGGGAGGTCTGTGTCAGCTGCTCTGACACCTGATTGGCTCAGGCAGGTCTGTGTCAGCTGCTCTGACACCTGATTGGCTGTACACACCTTTTCTATTCATATACTGTCCCGACTGTCTATAAACACCATCCTATATTCTCAATTATGAGAATTGGCGCGGCCCTGAGTGGTCGCCTGTTAAGCAGCTACCGTTCTTCGTGCATAAATTGTTGTTCTAGTTCGTTTACGTATCTATCTATCTATCTATCTATCTATCTATCTATCTATCTATCTATCTATCTATCTATCTATCTATCTATCTATCTATCTATCTATCTATCTATCTATCTATCTATCTATCTATCTATCTATCTATCTATCTATCTATCTATCTATCTATCTATCTATCTATCTATCTATCTATCACTACTGCCCATACTGTCCATACACACCATACTATATAACTACTGTCCATAATGTCTATACACACCATCCTATATAACTACTGTCTATACACACCTATAACTACTGTCTATACTGTCCATACTGTCTATACACACCATCCTATATAACTACTGTCCATACTGTCTATACACACCATCCTATATAACTACTGTCCATACTGTCTATACACACCATCCTATATAACTACTGTCTATACTGTCTATACACACCATCCTATATAACTACTGTCCATACTGTCTATACACACCATCCTTTATAACTACTGTCAATACTGTCTATACACACCATCCTATATAACTACTGTCTATACACACCATACTATATAACTACTGTCTATACACACCATCCTTTATAACTACTGTCCATACTGTCTATACACACCATCCTTTATAACTACTGTCAATACTGTCTATACACACCATCCTATATAACTACTGTCTATACACACCATCCTATATAACTACTGTCTATACACACCATACTATATAACTACTGTCTATACACACCATCCTTTATAACTACTGTCAATACTGTCTATACACACCATCCTATATAACTACTGTCTATACACACCATCCTATATAACTACTGTCTATACACACCATCCTATATAACTACTGTCCATACTGTTTATACACACCATCCTTTATAACTACTGTCCATACTGTCTATACACACCATCCTATATAACTACTGTCCATACTGTCTATACACACCATCCTTTATAACTACTGTCAATACTGTCTATACACACCATCCTATATAACTACTGTCTATACACACCATACTATATAACTACTGTCTATACACACCATCCTTTATAACTACTGTCAATACTGTCTATACACACCATCCTATATAACTACTGTCTATACACACCATCCTATATAACTACTGTCTATACACACCATCCTATATAACTACTGTCCATACTGTCTATACACACCATCCTATATAACTACTGTCTATACACACCATCCTATATATACTACTGTCTATACTGTCTATACACACCATCCTATATAACTACTGTCTATACACACCATCCTATATAACTACTGTCTATACACACCATCCTATATAACTACTGTCTATACACACCATCCTATATAACTACTGTCTATACTGTCTATACACACCATCCTATATAACTACTGTCTCTACACACCATCCTATATAACTACTGTCTATACACACCATTCTATATAACTACTGTCTATACACACCATCCTGTATAACTACTGTCTATACACACCATCCTATATAACTACTGTCTCTACACACCATCCTATATAACTACTGTCTATACACACCATCCTATATAACTACTGTCTATACTGTCTATACACACCATCCTATATAACTACTGTCTATACACACCATCCTATATAACTACTGTCTATACACACCATTCTATATAACTACTGTCTATACACACCATCCTGTATAACTACTGTCTATACACACCATCCTATATAACTACTGTCTCTACACACCATCCTATATAACTACTGTCTATACACACCATTCTATATAACTACTGTCTATACACACCATCCTGTATAACTACTGTCTATACACACCATCCTATATAACTACTGTCTCTACACACCATCCTATATAACTACTGTCTATACACACCATCCTATATAACTACTGTCTATACTGTCTATACACACCATCCTATATAACTACTGTCTATACACACCATCATATATAACTACTGTCTATACACACCATCCTATATAACTACTGTCTCTACACACCATCCTATATAACTACTGTCTATACACACCATCATATATAACTACTGTCTATACACACCATCCTATATAACTACTGTCTATACACACCATCCTATATAACTACTGTCTATACTGTCTATACACACCATCCTATATAACTACTGTCTATACACACCATCATATATAACTACTGTCTATACACACCATCCTATATAACTACTGTCTCTACACACCATCCTATATAACTACTGTCTATACACACCATCATATATAACTACTGTCTATACACACCATCCTATATAACTACTGTCTATACACACCATCGTATATAACTACTGTCTATACACACCATCCTATATAACTACTGTCTCTACACACCATCCTATATAACTACTGTCTATACACACCATCCTATATAACTACTGTCTATACACACCATCCTATATAACTACTGTCTATACACTGATTCTCTACCTAGACGCCACTAATGCTAGCGAAGAGGAAGATCCATGTTCTGGTGACAGGAGGAGACCAGGAGTACCAATAGGTGTTCCCTGCACTCCATAGTGACATTAGGGCTGTGTCTTAAATGGAACCCTATTCCCTATATAGTGCACTACTTTTGACCAAAGCCCTATGGGCTATGTAGAGAACAGGGTGCCTCTGTGTTCTGACACCTCCTTCTCTCCCTGGCTGGTCTCAGTCTCCTAAAGCTTAAGCGACTCCAGTGACACTTTATTTCTCTACATGAGGAAGTCCTACAAGTAACTGCCAAAGTAAAGGAAACACCAACATAACGTTTCTAATAGGGCATTGATTGGATACCACCAGCCAGAGCAGCTTCAATGCACCTTGGCATAGATTCTACAAGTGTCTGGAACTCTATTGGAGGGATGTAACACCATTCTACGAGGAATTCCATAATTTGGTGTTTTGTTGATGATGGTGGAAAACACTTTCTCAGGCGCCGCTCCATAATCTCCTATAAGTGTTCAATTGGGTTGAGATCTGGTGACTGTGACGGCCATGCTCATCCAACCATTCAGTGACCGCTTGTGCCCTGTGGATGGGGGCATTGTCATCCTATGGGGGCATAGCCATGTTGGCCAAAATAATGGCCTGCCCAGCATTTATATACATGACCCTAAGCATGATGGGATGTTAATTGCATAAATAACTCAGGAACCAAAGCTGTGTGGAAGCACCTGCCTTCAATATACTTTGTATCTCTCATTTACTCAAGTGTTTCCATTATAGATAGATAGATGAAATTTCCCCCCCGGGGGATAAATAAAGTACCTATCTATCTATCTATCTATCTATCTATCTATCTATCTATCTATCTATCTATCTATCTATCTATCTATCTATCTATCTATCTATCTATCTATCTATCTATCTATCTATCTATCTATCTATCTATCTATCTATCTATCTATCTATCTATCTATCTATCTATCTATCTATCTATCTATCTATCTATCTATCTATCTATCTATCTATCTATCTATCTATCTATCTATCTATCTATCTATCTATCTATCTATCTATCTATCTATCTATCTATCTATCTATCTATCTATCTATCTATCTATCTATCTATCTATCTATCTATCTATCTATCTATCTATCTATCTATCTATCTATCTATCTATCTATCTATCTATCTATCTATCTATCTATCTATCTATCTATCTATCTATCTATCTATCTATCTATCTATCTATCTATCTATCTATCTATCTATCTATCTATCTATCTATCTATCTATCTATCTATCTATCTATCTATCTATCTATCTATCTATCTATCTATCTATCTATCTATCTATCTATCTATCTATCTATCTATCTATCTATCTATCTATCTATCTATCTATCTATCTATCTATCTATCTATCTATCTATCTATCTATCTATCTATCTATCTATCTATCTATCTATCTATCTATCTATCTATCTATCTATCTATCTATCTATCTATCTATCTATCTATCTATCTATCTATCTATCTATCTATCTATCTATCTATCTATCTATCTATCTATCTATCTATCTATCTATCTATCTATCTATCTATCTATCTATCTATCTATCTATCTATCTATCTATCTATCTATCTATCTATCTGTATATTTCACAGACTCCCCTCAGCAGCAGTTTGTAACAGTCTTCTGATAACATATTTCTTCCAGGATGGCAGTAAGACTAGGTAATCATTCAACGATAAAGATGAATCAGCAAGCTATTAGTCTTTTTGTTCTACCAATGGGGACTACAGGGTCTGTTCTACCTATGGGGACTACAGGGTCTGTTCTACCTATGGGGACTACAGGGTCTGTTCTACCTATGGGGACTACAGGGTCTGTTCTACTTATGGGGACTACAGGGTCTGTTCTACCTATGGGGACTACAGGGTCTGTTCTACCTATGGGGACTACAGGGTCTGTTCTACCTATGGGGACTACAGGGTCTGTTCTACCTATGGGGACTACAGGGTCTGTTCTACCTATGGGGACTACAGTGCTTGTCAGTCAGATCTAATGTTTTTATCTAATGGTAGTGGTGTTTCTATATTAGTGCTGAGCTGTTTCCCTGTAATTAACCCATTAGAGTCCAAACCCTGTCTACTACTAAGCTACTATATGGAATTGTTTTAAGAACGTCATTCGAATGATCATTTTGCTATTTTATTTTGAATTTTAAGACCCCTTGAAGTATGAACAAAAATATAAATATACATATTTGATTGATATACAGTACCAGTCAAAGGTTTTGACACACCTACTCATTCAAGGTTTTTCTTGACCCAAAACACACCTCCAGGTTGTGTAAGGACAATTTGACCAAGGAGAGTGATGGAGTGCTGCATCAGATGACCTGGCCTCCACAATCACCTGACCTCAACCCAATTGAGATGGTTTGGGATGAGTTGGACCGCAGAGTGAAGGAAAGGCATATGTGGGAACTCCTTCAAGATTTTTGGAAAAGCATTCCTCATGAAGCTGGTTGAGAGAATTCAAAGAGTGTGCAAAGCTGTCATCAAGGCAAAGTGTGGCTACTTTGAGAATCTCAAATCTAAAATATATGTAGATTTGTTTAATACTTCTTTGGTTACTACATGATTCCATATGTGTTATTTAATAGTTTTGATGTCTTTACTATTACTAATGTAGAAAATAGTAAAAATAAATCAAAACCCTTGAATGAGTAGGTGTCCAAACGTTTGACTGGTACTGTATATATTTGATTTATTTTTTTGGGGGGCCTTACTGCTATTAGCCCATACAAACGCATTGAATAACAGATTCGCTACATGGAACAGACTCTAGGGGGTTAAACAACTAATTGACCATGTAGTAAACCTTTATTTTATTAGGCAAGTCAGTTAAGAACAAATTCTTATTTACAATGACAGCCTACCAGGGAACAGTGGGTTAACTGCCTTGTTCAGGGGCAGAACGACAGATTATTTTATCTTGTCAGCTCGGGGATTCGATCTTGAATACCATTTAGAATTTTTGGAACTCCCCTCACCTGGTTGTCTAGGTCACTGATTAGTAAGGAACTCCCCTCACCTGGTTGTCTAGGTCACTGATTAGTAAGGAACTCACCTCACCTGGTTGTCTAGGTCACTGATTAGTAAGGAACTCCCCTCACCTGGTTGTCTAGGTCACTGATTAGTAAGGAACTCCCCTTACCTGGTTGTCTAGGTCACTGATTAGTAAGGAACTCCCCTTACCTGGTTGTCTAGGTCACTGATTAGTAAGGAACTCCCCTCACCTGGTTGTCTAGGTCACTGATTAGTAAGGAACTCCCCTCACCTGGTTGTCTAGGTCACTGATTA
This sequence comes from Thymallus thymallus, assembly GCA_023634145.1. NCBI lineage: Eukaryota > Metazoa > Chordata > Actinopteri > Salmoniformes > Salmonidae > Thymallus > Thymallus thymallus. The sequence goes on along the minus strand of CM042378.1, from coordinate 34,701,045 downwards.
TTAGTAAGGAACTCCCCTCACCTGGTTGTCTAGGTCACTGATTAGTAAGGAACTCCCCTCACCTGGTTGTCTAGGTCACTGATTATTAGTAAGGAACTCCCCTCACCTGGTTGTCTAGGTCACTGATTATTAGTAAGGAACTCCCCTCACCTGGTTGTCTAGGTCACTGATTAGTAAGGAACTCCCCTCACCTGGTTTTCTAGGTCACTGATTATTAGTAAGGAACTCCCCTCACCTGGTTGTCTAGGTCACTGATTATTAGTAAGGAACTCCCCTCACCTGGTTGTCTAGGTCACTGATTATTAGGATAAAACAAAAACCAGCAGACACAAGGCCCTACATGGAAGGAGGTTGAAATATCATAGTTATTAACGAAATAAATCAACTCAAGAACTATGTGGGACGCTGGGGGCTGAAGGGAGTTGTAGTTTTCATTATTCAATGTAGTTCAGAGCAGAAATGTGGTAATTAATAACTACCATGACCAAAATTAATTGCGCCTGTTTGTTTCATCTCAGGCAGAGATGGATAAACGTTTACGCTACGTTAGTTTAGATACACACAGACCACGTGACAGAGGAATGAACACAACGACCAGAGGGACAGAGACAGTTGGTAAAAGTATACCTCATCTACTCTGAAGAACTAGTAAAATGATTGGCAGACAGCTCTGCAGCATACACAACTGAACTATTGTATTATTTCATAGTAATTTCCTGTGTTCTATTGATTTCTACCCAATGTGGACCTGACAGAGACAATGGAATATTTTTAAATAATTTGGCAATTGAATGTTCACTATGTTTGGCTTTGGAATTTCCATTAAAAAGCTCAAATATATTATGTATGTAATTATTAAATAATGCATACAATGTAAAAATAAATAAATAATCTAAACCAAAATCGAAAACCGTGATTATTTTGTAATAATTTAACCGAAAACAAACATACATAGAGAATCGCTCAACACTACGTTATACACATAAAAAACATGATATAAAATACCAAACTCAAGAAATGTAAATATCTGGCTTTGAATATAAATCTCTGTTCATCCTTAAACCAGGTTGTCCCTAGTTGTTCTAGAACCCCATCTATTGGCTTTCTGGATTCTATTTTTGAATTATTATCACAGAATGTCAAATCTGAATTTGTGCTTCTGGGTGACCTGAACCTAGACTGGTGGACATCCAACTCTGACCAATGTTAACAATGTAACCAGGTTGAATTTAAAGTGTCCTCTAAAATCCTGTTTGATTGATATTTTTTTTAACCAACACATCGTTTTAATGATTCTGGTGTTTTTGCTAATGATCTAAGTAACCACTGTTCTGTTGCCTATGCATAGATAATAGATAATAAACAGTGAGTAGCAGCAGTGTAAAAACAATGGTGGTGGTGGTGGTGGGGGGGGGGGGTCATTGTAAATAGTCCGGGTGGCCATTTGATAAACAGTTCAGCAGTCTTATTGCTTGGGGGTAGAAGCTGTTAAGAAGCCTTTTGGACCCAGACTTGGCGCTCCGGTACCGCTTGCCCTGCAGTAGCGGAGAGAACAGTCTATGACTTGGGTGGCTGGAGTGTGACAATTTTTTGGGCCTTCCTCTAACACAGCCTGGTATAGAGGTCCTGGATGGCAGGAAGCTTGGCCCCAGTGATGTACTGGGCCGTACGCACTACCCTCTGTAGTGCCTTACGGTCAGATGATGAGCAGATGCCATACCAGGCGGTGATGCAACCAGTCAGGATGCTCTCGATGGTGCAGCTGTAGACCTTTTTGAGGATCTAAGGACCCATGACAAATCTTTTTAGTCATTTAGTCATGCCTTCTTCACAACTGTTTTGGTGTGCTTGGACCATGATAGGTTGTTGGTGATGTGGACACCAAGGAACTTGAAGCTCTCGACCTGCTCCACTACAGCCCCGTCGATGTGAATGGGGACGTGCTCAGCTCTCCTTTTCCTGTAGTCCATGATCAGCTCCTCCCTATAGGCTGTCTCATCGTTGTTGGGGATCAGGCACACCAAACTTAATGATGGAATATGAGTCATGCTTGGCCACACACTCGAGGGTGAACAGGGAATACAGGAGCGGGCTAAGCACGCTCCCCTGTTGAGGATCAGCATGGCAGATGTGTTGTTGCCTACCCTTACCACCTGGAAGGAGTTTGATGCTCAGGGTTTTTTACATGATATTTTTAACATTGCCAGGAATTGAGTTGAATTCATCCCTGATGTTGAATTAGTATTTTCTTACTTCCAAAAGAATTCCAGGATGTATGCAACAAGCATGCCTCTTTCAAACAATACAGAATGAACGGCAGAGACAACCCTTGGTTCTCAGATGAACAAGCTCTAATCATAAGGAAACGGAATGTTGTGTGGGCTAAAGCAAGAAGGTCTGATTCAGCTGATGATTGGATGGCTTCAGAATCAGGGTGTGGTTATAACCCGAAAGCAGACCACTACCTCAAATCTACTGCTAACAATCTGAATAATCTGAATAATCCTTCCAAATTTTGGCAAGTAGTGAAAGGAAAAGAAATGCACAACTCCCTGAACAACTGCTGGTTGACTCACAGGTAACTGAGAGAACTACTATTCTACACTCTTTCAAGCTACATTTTGTTTATGCAAGTGGATGACACAAGCCTACCAGACAAACTAAATTACTTGTATGCTCGCTTCGAGTCAAGCAACACTGAAACATGCATGAGAGCACCTGCTGTTCCGGATGACTGTGTGATCACGCTCTCCATAGCCGATGTGAGTAAGACCTTTAAACAAGTCAACATCCACAAGGCCAGACCGATTACCAGGGCGTGTACTCTGAGCATGTGCTGGCCAACTGGCAAGTGTCTTCACTGACATTTTCAACCTGTCCCTGACTGAGTCTGTAATACCAACATGTTTCAAGCAGACCACCATAGTCCCTGTGCCCAAGAACACTAAGGTAACCTGACTAAATGACTACCGACCTGTAGCACTCACGTCTGTAGCCATGAAGTGCTTTGAAAGGCTGGTCATGGCTCATATCAACACCATTATCCCAGAAATCCTAGACCCACTCCAATTTGCATACCGCCCCAACATATCCACAGAGGATGCAATCTCTATTGCACTCCACACTGCCCTTTCCCACTTACGTGAGAATGCTCTTCATTGACAACAGCTCAGCGTTAAACACCATAGTGCCCTCAAAGCTCATCACTAAGCTAAGGACCCTGGGACAAAACACATCCCTCTGCAACTGGATCCTGGACATCCTGACGGGCCGCCCCCAGGTGGTAAGGGTAGGTAACAACACATCTGCCACGCTGATCCTAAACACGGGGGCACCTCACGGGTGCGTGCTCTGTCCCCTCCTGTACTCCCTGTCCACCCATGACTGCATGGCCAGGCATGACTCCAACACCATCATTAAGTTTGCAGATGACACAAAATCGACGAGGCTGTAGTGGAGCAGGTTGAGAGCTTCAAGTTCCTTGGTGTCCACATCACCAACAAACTATCATGGTCCAAACACACCAAGACAGTCGTAAAGAGGGCACGACAAAGCCTATTCCCCCTCAGGAGACTAAAAAGATTTGGCATGGGTCCTCAGATCCTTAAAAGGTTCTAAAGCTTAAAACGGCTTCTTATCAGCTTCTACCCCCAAGCCATAGGACTCCTAAACAGCTAATCAAATGGCTACCCAGACTATATGCATTGTCATCGTCCCCCCCATGCCGCTTCTACTATATGTAAATATAATATCTGCTGCTACTCTTTGTTTATTATCTATGCACAATCACTTTAACTCTACCTACATGTACATATTAACTCATCTATCTTAACTTATCTATTTGTTACTTAACACTTGTTTTTCTTACAACTATATTGTTGGTCAAGGTCTTGTAAGTAAGCATTTCACTGTAAAGTCTACACCTGTTGTATTATTGGTTAAGGGCTTGTTAGTAAGCATTTCACTGTAAGGTCTACACCTGTTGTATTGTTGGTTAAGGGCTTGTTAGTAAGCATTTCACTGTAATGTCTACACCTGTTGTATTGTTGGTTAAGGGCTTGTTAGTAAGCATTTCACTGTAAGGTCTACACCTGTTGTATTGTTGGTTAAGGGCTTGTTAGTAAGCATTTCACTGTAAGGTCTACACCTGTTGTGTTGTTGGTTAAGGGCTTGTTAGTAAGCATTTCACTGTAAGGTCTACACCTGTTGTATTGTTGGTTAAGGGCTTGTTAGTAAGCATTTCACTGTAAGGTCTACACCTGTTGTATTGTTGGTTAAGGGCTTGTTAGTAAGCATTTCACTGTAAGGTCTACACCTGTTTGATTTTATTTGATTATTTCCTGCACAAACACACACACACACACACACACACGCCTGCACAAACACACACACACGCACACGCCTGCACAAACACACACACACACACGCACACGCCTGCACAAACACACACACACACACACACACCTGCACAAACACACACACACACACACACACGCCTGCACAAACACACACACACACACACACCACACACACACACACACACACAAGCCTGCACACACACCCATCCACTGTTGTATTTGTGTTGTTGACAGTGTCTTCTGTCTGTTGGCCGGTCTTACATTGTTTAGTTTTTTAGTTTGTTTAACCCTCGTCCCCACAGGAGGCCTTTTGTCTCTACTGCCAGGCCGCCATAGTAAATACACCTAGAATACAAATACAGTAATGAACCGGTCTGTGAGGCTTTGAACAGCAAGAGAGAGAGAGTACAAATACAGTAATGAACCGGTCTGTGAGGCTTTGGACAGCAAGAGAGAGAGAGTACAAATACAGTAATGAACCGGTCTGTGAGGCTTTGAACAGCAAGAGAGAGAGAGTACAAATACAGTAATGAACCGGTCTGTGAGGCTTTGAACAGCAAGAGAGAGAGAGTACAAATACAGTAATGAACCGGTCTGTGAGGCTTTGAACAGCAAGAGAGAGAGAGTACAAATACAGTAATGAACCGGTCTGTGAGGCTTTGAACAGCAAGAGAGAGAGAGTACAAATACAGTAATGAACCGGTCTGTGAGGCTTTGAACAGCAAGAGAGAGAGAGTACAAATACAGTAATGAACCGGTCTGTGAGGCTTTGGACAGCAAGAGAGAGAGAGTACAAATACAGTAATGAACCGGTCTGTGAGGCTTTGAACAGCAAGAGAGAGAGAGTACAAATACAGTAATGAACCGGTCTGTGAGGCTTTGGACAGCAAGAGAGAGAGAGTACAAATACAGTAATGAACCGGTCTGTGAGGCTTTGAACAGCAAGAGAGAGAGAGTACAAATACAGTAATGAACCGGTCTGTGAGGCTTTGAACAGCAAAATGGGAAAGGCCTTACGATTGGGTAGGGTGGCGTTTCGGATACAACCTTACTGGTTAAAAATAGCACTCCATCCATCCCTGTCCAGCGTTGATGAGAGTGGAATCATCTCCCAGCTCATTTGCATATGTCTTGACAAGTGCATTCTGAGGTCAAGGCTAGAATAGCCTTGTCAACTGCATGACACGTTGAATTATACCCAGCTCCAATCCTACTACTCCATGTGTGCTGTAGGCTACTATTTACTAGTTAACAAAAAATCATGTATATATAAATAAATATATGAATATATTCACCCCACCCAGTATTGTAATCATAACTTACCAGAAAGCATGTAGTCCTTGTCTCAGACAGTGTAGTAGTTTGGGCTCAATAGCATCTCATTAGTGTGCAAGATCTTGAGAATCAGCTGTACATGTGATGGAAGAATGCACTGTGCATGCAGAGGGTTGCAATTCCATTGAATTGGGGATAGTTTAACCAAAATATGCAACAAGACCTAGAACTTTTATTGAGGAATTTAAGCAAAATTCCCAATATTCCTGGGCTTAACTTCCCATGGAAATTTCAGGAAAAACTCTGGAAATGTACCGGAAAGTTTCTGACCCTTTGTAACCCTAACTGTATATCAAATGTATATTAACTCTATACTGTATATTAACTGTATCAATTCTATACTGTATATTAACTGTATATCAACTCTATACTGTATATCAACTGTATATCAACTCTTTACTGTATGTTAAATGTATATCAACTCTATACTGTATATTAACTGTATATTAACTCTATACTGTATATTAAATGTATATTAACTCTATACTGTATATCAACTGTATATCAACTCTATACTCTATATCAACTCTATAATGTATATCAACTGTATATTAACTCTATACTGTATATCAAATCTATACTGTATATCAACTGTTTATTAACTCTATACTGTATATCAACTGTATATTAACTCTATACTGTATATTAACTGTATCAATTCTATACTGTATATTAACTGTATATCAACTCTATACTGTATATCAACTGTATATCAACTCTTTACTGTATGTTAAATGTATATCAACTCTATACTGTATATCAACTGTATATCAACTCTATACTGTATATCAACTCTATAATGTATATCAACTGTATATTAACTCTATACTGTATATCAAATCTATACTGTATATCAACTGTATATTAACTCTATACTGTATATCAACTGTATATTAACTCTATACTGTATATCAAATCTAAACTGTATATCAACTGTATATTAACTCTATACTGCATATCAAATCTATACTGTATATCAACTGTATATTAACTCTATATTGTATATCAACTCTATACTGTATATTAAATGTATATCAACTCTATACTGTATATCAACTCTATACTGTATATTAACTGTATATTAACTCTATACTGTATATCAACTGTATATTAACTCTATACTGTATATCAACTGTATATCAACTCTATATTGTATATTAACTGTATATTAACACTACTGTATATTAACTGTATATTAACTCTATACTGTATATTAAATGTATATCAACTCTATGCTGTATATCAACTCTATACTGTATATTAACTCTATACTGTATATCAACTGTATATTAACTCCATACTGTATATCAACTGTATATCAACTCTATACTGTATATTAACTCTATACTGTATATTAAATGTATATCAACTCTATACTGTATATCAACTGTGTATATCAACTCTATACTGTATATTAAATGTATATCAACTCTATACTGTATATCAACTCTATACTGTATATCAACTCTATACTGTATATCAACTGTATATTAACTCTATACTGTATATTAACTGTATATTAACTCTATACTGTATATTAAATGTATATCAAATCTATACTGTATATCAACTCTATACTGTATATTAACTGTATATCAACTCTATACTGTATATCAACTGTATATTAACTCTATACTGTATATCAACTGTATATTAACTCTATACTGTATATCAACTCTATACTGTATATCAACTGTATATCAACTCTATACTGTATATTAACTGTATATTAACTCTATACTGTATATCAACTCTATACTGTATATAAACTCTATACTGTATATCAACTGTATATTAACTCTATACTGTATATTAAATGTATATTAACTCTATGCTGTATATTAAATGTATATCAACTCTATACTGTATATCAACTGTATATCAACTGTATATTAACTCTATACTGTATATTAACTGTATATTAACTCTATACTGTATATAAACTCTATACTGTATATTAACTGTATATTAACTCAATACTGTATATCAACTGTATATCAACTCTATACTGTATATCAACTCTATACTGTATATTAACTCTATACTGTATATCAACTCTATACTGTATATCAACTCTATACTGTATATCAACTGTATATTAACTCTATACTGTATATTAACTGTATATTAACTCTATACTGTATATTAAATGTATATCAAATCTATACTGTATATCAACTCTATACTGTATATCAACTGTATATCAACTCTATACTGTATATCAACTGTATATTAACTCTATACTGTATATTAACTGTATCAATTCTATACTGTATATTAACTGTATATCAACTCTATACTGTATATCAACTGTATATCAACTCTTTACTGTATGTTAAATGTATATCAACTCTATACTGTATATCAACTGTATATCAACTCTATACTGTATATCAACTCTATAATGTATATCAACTGTATATTAACTCTATACTGTATATCAAATCTATACTGTATATCAACTGTATATTAACTCTATACTGTATATCAACTGTATATTAACTCTATACTGTATATCAAATCTAAACTGTATCTCAACTGTATATTAACTCTATACTGCATATCAAATCTATACTGTATATCAACTGTATATTAACTCTATATTGTATATCAACTCTATACTGTATATTAAATGTATATCAACTCTATACTGTATATTAACTGTATATTAACTCTATACTGTATATCAACTGTATATTAACTCTATACTGTATATCAACTGTATATCAACTCTATATTGTATATTAACTGTATATTAACACTACTGTATATTAACTGTATATTAACTCTATACTGTATATTAAATGTATATCAACTCTCTGCTGTATATCAACTCTATACTGTATATTAACTCTATACTGTATATCAACTGTATATTAACTCCATACTGTATATCAACTGTATATCAACTCTATACTGTATATTAACTCTATACTGTATATTAAATGTATATCAACTCTATACTGTATATCAACTGTGTATATCAACTCTATACTGTATATTAAATGTATATCAACTCTATACTGTATATCAACTCTATACTGTATATCAACTCTATACTGTATATCAACTGTATATTAACTCTATACTGTATATTAACTGTATATTAACTCTATACTGTATATTAAATGTATATCAAATCTATACTGTATATCAACTCTATACTGTATATTAACTGTATATCAACTCTATACTGTATATCAACTGTATATTAACTCTATACTGTATATCAACTGTATATTAACTCTATACTGTATATCAACTCTATACTGTATATCAACTGTATATCAACTCTATACTGTATATTAACTGTATATTAACTCTATACTGTATATTAACTGTATATTAACTCTATACTGTATATTAAATGTATATCAAATATATACTGTATATCAACTCTATACTGTATATTAACTGTATATCAACTCTATACTGTATATCAACTGTATATTAACTCTATACTGTATATCAACTGTATATTAACTCTATACTGTATATCAACTCTATACTGTATATCAACTGTATATCAACTCTATACTGTATATTAACTGTATATTAACTCTATACTGTATATCAACTCTATACTGTATATAAACTCTATACTGTATATCAACTGTATATTAACTCTATACTGTATATTAAATGTATATTAACTCTATACTGTATATTAAATGTATATCAACTCTATACTGTATATCAACTGTATATCAACTGTATATTAACTCTATACTGTATATTAACTGTATATTAACTCTATACTGTATATAAACTCTATACTGTATATTAACTGTATATTAACTCAATACTGTATATCAACTGTATATCAACTCTATACTGTATATCAACTCTATACTGTATATTAACTCTATACTGTATATCAACTCTATACTGTATATCAACTCTATACTGTATATCAACTGTATATTAACTCTATACTGTATATTAACTGTATATTAACTCTATACTGTATATTAAATGTATATCAAATCTATACTGTATATCAACTCTATACTGTATATCAACTGTATATCAACTCTATACTGTATATCAACTGTATATTAACTCTATACTGTATATTAACTGTATCAATTCTATACTGTATATTAACTGTATATCAACTCTATACTGTATATCAACTGTATATCAACTCTTTACTGTATGTTAAATGTATATCAACTCTATACTGTATATCAACTGTATATCAACTCTATACTGTATATCAACTCTATAATGTATATCAACTGTATATTAACTCTATACTGTATATCAAATCTATACTGTATATCAACTGTATATTAACTCTATACTGTATATCAACTGTATATTAACTCTATACTGTATATCAAATCTAAACTGTATATCAACTGTATATTAACTCTATACTGCATATCAAATCTATACTGTATATCAACTGTATATTAACTCTATATTGTATATCAACTCTATACTGTATATTAAATGTATATCAACTCTATACTGTATATCAACTCTATACTGTATATTAACTGTATATTAACTCTATACTGTATATCAACTGTATATTAACTCTATACTGTATATCAACTGTATATCAACTCTATATTGTATATTAACTGTATATTAACACTACTGTATATTAACTGTATATTAACTCTATACTGTATATTAAATGTATATCAACTCTATGCTGTATATCAACTCTATACTGTATATTAACTCTATACTGTATATCAACTGTATATTAACTCCATACTGTATATCAACTGTATATCAACTCTATACTGTATATTAACTCTATACTGTATATTAAATGTATATCAACTCTATACTGTATATCAACTGTGTATATCAACTCTATACTGTATATTAAATGTATATCAACTCTATACTGTATATCAACTCTATACTGTATATCAACTCTATACTGTATATCAACTGTATATTAACTCTATACTGTATATTAACTGTATATTAACTCTATACTGTATATTAAATGTATATCAAATCTATACTGTATATCAACTCTATACTGTATATTAACTGTATATAAACTCTATACTCTATATCAACTGTATATTAACTCTATACTGTATATCAACTGTATATTAACTCTATACTGTATATCAACTCTATACTGTATATCAACTGTATATCAACTCTATACTGTATATTAACTGTATATTAACTCTATACTGTATATCAACTCTATACTGTATATAAACTCTATACTGTATATCAACTGTATATTAACTCTATACTGTATATTAAATGTATATTAACTCTATACTGTATATTAAATGTATATCAACTCTATACTGTATATCAACTGTATATCAACTGTATATTAACTCTATACTGTATATTAACTGTATATTAACTCTATACTGTATATAAACTCTATACTGTATATTAACTGTATATTAACTCAATACTGTATATCAACTGTATATCAACTCTATACTGTATATCAACTCTATACTGTATATTAACTCTATACTGTATATCAACTCTATACTGTCTATCAACTCTATACTGTATATCAACTGTATATTAACTCTATACTGTATATTAACTGTATATTAACTCTATACTGTATATTAAATGTATATCAAATCTATACTGTATATCAACTCTATACTGTATATCAACTGTATATCAACTCTATACTGTATATCAACTGTATATTAACTCTATACTGTATATGAACTGTATATTAACTCTATACTGTATATCAACTCTATACTGTATATCAACTGTATATCAACTCTATACTGTATATTAACTGTATATTAACTCTATACTGTATATCAACTCTATACTGTATATAAACTCTATACTGTATATCAACTGTATATTAACTCTATACTGTATATTAAATGTATATTAACTCTATACTGTATATTAAATGTATATCAACTCTATACTGTATATCAACTGTATATCAACTGTATATTAACTCTATACTGTATATTAACTGTATATTAACTCTATACTGTATATAAACTCTATACTGTATATTAACTGTATATTAACTCAATACTGTATATCAACTGTATATCAACTCTATACTGTATATCAACTCTATACTGTATATTAACTCTATACTGTATATCAACTGTATATCAACTCTATACTGTATATCAACTGTATATCAACTCTATACTGTATATCAACTCAATACTGTATATCAACTGTATATTAACTCTATACTGTATATCAACTGTATATTAACTCTATACTGTATATCAACTGTATATCAACTCTATACTGTATATCAACTCTATACTGTATATTAACTCTATACTGTATATCAACTCTATACTGTATATCAACTCTATACTGTATATCAACTGTATATTAACTCTATACTGTATATTAAATGTATATCAACTCTATACTGTATATCAACTCTATACTGTATATCAACTCTATACTGTATATCAACTCTATACTGTATATCAACTCTATACTGTATATTAACTCTATATTAACTCTATACTGTATATCAACTCTATACTGTATATCAACTCTATACTGTATATCAACTCTATACTGTATATTAACTCTATACTGTATATTAACTCTATACTGTATATCAACTCTATACTGTTTATTAACTCTATTCTGTATATCAACTCTATACTTTATGTCAGCTATTTATTACCCATTGGTGGTGCTGAAGACAGAAGTCTATTTGCCTAAGGCAAACACGTATAGAGAGTACATCTTCTCCAGGACATAACCCGTCTGTCCTGCTGCTCTCCTGTGTCTGACTTGGTCCCAAATGTCACCCTAACCCCTTTCTAGTGCATTATATTTAACAAGAGCCCTGTGCATCCTGATCAAAGGTACTGCAATAGAAATGGAATAGGGTGTCATTTGGGACACAATCTGAGTGTTCTGTATTCTCCTGCAAGCCAGGCCAGCACCATGGAGAGAGAGAGGAGCCAGTATAATTAAACTCACCTCCAGATACCCTTCCCCCAGTCCTACCAGTTACTCTTCTGGAATATCCAATACCTGAATAAGTATGTACATACACAGCAACACGTCTAAAACATTTTATGTTAGTCATTTAGCAGATATCTCTCTTATCCAGAGCGACTTACAGTAGAATCCATACATACTGGTCCCTAGTGGGAATCAAACCCACAACCCTGGTGTTGCAAGCACCATGCTTTACCAACTGAGCCACATGGGACCTACATCCAGCTAGTCTTCAGGTGTGTGTGTGTGTGTGTGTGTGTGTGTGTGTGTGTGTGTGTGTGTGTGTGTGTGTGTGTGTGTGTGTGTGTGTGTGTGTGTGTGTGTGTGTGTGTGTGTGTGTGTGTGTGTGTGTGTGTGTGTGTGTGTGTGTGTGTGTGTGTGTGTGTGTGTGTGTGTGTGTGTGTGTGTGTGTGTGTGTGTGTGTGTGTGTGTGTGTGTGTTGCTACCTGCACACATCTCCAGAGCATGGTACGGCAGGATAGAGTCAGAGGTCACTATTCATAATCCCAGATCACCTGAAACACATGAAAGGCTGCTGTGATTCTAGCAGTTCTCTGAGGAGACGCCAGATGCTGGAGTGAGCAAGCTGGACACACACACACCTGTCTGAACCACTAACTGCCTGATAGCTACAGTAAACATCTGTCTGTGAACCACTAACTGCCTGATAGCTACAGTAAACATCTGCTTGATAGATACAGTAAACATCTGCCTGATAGATACAGTAAACATCTGTCTGTGAAACACTAACTGCCTGATAGCTACAGTAAACACCTGTCTGTGAAACACTAACTGCCTGATAGCTACAGTAAACACCTGCCTGATAGATACAGTAAACATCTGCCTGATAGCTACAGTAAACATCTGTCTGTGAACCACTAACTGCCTGATAGCTACAGTAAACATCTGTCTGTGAACCACTAACTGCCTGATAGCTACAGTAAACATCTGTCTGTGAACCACTAACTGCCTGATAGCTACAGTAAACATCTGTCTGATAGATACAGTAAACATCTGTCTGTGAACCACTAACTGCCTGATAGCTACAGTAAACATCTGCCTGTGAAACACTAACTGCCTGATAGCTACAGTAAACATCTGTCTGTGAACCACTAACTGCCTGATAGCTACAGTAAACATCTGTCTGA